>WNWK01008687.1:67500-82601 GCA_009830355.1 Cherax destructor
TTTCATCCTTCTCCCACCTTATCCCTCACACTCTCTCTCTCTCATTCTATTCCTTCCCACAATCCCCTAAGCGTATTCTTTCCCACTCTGTTCCACCCTTTCCCAGTGCATCAATTCTACTTTCACTTCATCTATCTCACCTTCATCCATCCCATCTCTGAAAGTCTCTCTCATTTGAACCCTCCTACCTCTCTTCCCTCCTCTCTCTTGCACCATTCCATCGTTCTCCAACCATTTCCAATCTCACCTTCCCTTCCCTTCTCTCCCCTTCCTTTCGTCTCTTTCCCTATCCTCTTCCATGTCGCATTTCCAGTTCTCTCTCATTTGCCCTGTTTCACGACCCAAACGAGAGTATAATATTCAGTTTCCGTAGACCAATAATTTGATTCTCAGGAAAGAAACTGTTTCAAGCGTTGATTAAATGTCAATTATGAGGAGAAGAAATTGTAGCTGTCAAGCTATTGATTAAATGTACAATTATGTGAGGAAGTCAATAGGATTATCTCTGGCGTGAAGAAGCTCTTCAGGAGGCGTAGCGTTGGCAGAACCGTCGGTAGCAAAACACTGGCATGAAAGCAGGAGCTTGAGGTCTCTAAGCCGCGATTTAATTAGTGATTTAATGAAGGTTGTAAAGACCTCGTTTCTCCACGGACTTACCTGAGTATTTTGCCACACGTTTTGTGAGCGGAGTTGTGTTGTTGTTGTTGGTGGTGATGGTGTTTTGTTGTTGGTTATGGCGTTGTGTTGTTGATGGTGGTGATGGTGTGTTGTTGGTGATGGTGTGTCGTTAGTGGTGATGATGTGGTGTTGTTGTTGGTGGTGATGGTGTTTTGTTGTTGTTGGTTATGGCGTTGTGTTGTTGTTGTTGGTGATGGTGTGTCGTTGGTGGTGATGGTGTGGTGTTGTTGTTTGTGGTGATGGTGTTTTGTTGTTGTTGGTTATGGCGCTGTGTTGTTGTTGTTGGTGATGGTGTGTTGTTGGTGGTGATGGTGTGTCGCTTGTGGTGATAGTGTGCTGTAGGTATTGATGGTGTTTTGTACGTGATGTATCCTTTTGGTGATTAGGTTAAGTTAGGTTACTTTCCTTCCTTCTCCTGTTCCCTTCCCTTCCTTCCTCCACCCTTCTTCCCTTCCTCCTCCTGTCCTGCCTCCCTCTCTCTTCCAGTGCAGCACGAGAGAGCAAACACTCCACTGAAGCCACCAATATATGTGATAATATTGCGCAAGTGTCAATAAGTGTGGATGCGACGGAGACCTTGAAGAAGGGGAGAGGGAGGAAGAGGACGAGAGGCATTAAGAGGACGAAAGAGAGACTAAGAGGACGAGAGGACCAAGAGGATGAGCATAACTCCATTTCAAAGACTTGACTAAGTGAAGAAAAAGAAAAGAAGTGGTAGAATCTTGTGTAAAAAAAAGTCTCACACGAAGGAGAGTCAGTTTTTCATAAGGGTTGAAACTCTCCTCAAATGATTATCTCGGCACTTTGGTCTCTAATTCACATGTTCTCTAGACCGCAGAGACACAAACTACACTTCAGATTCTAGATGGTTGTGAGGTCTCTCAATAGAAGGAGCTTTCAGTTTTGAGTCCTGTCAGTAGACTGTTAAGTTTCCATTCGCAACCTGTTTACTAGGCAACCTCCCCCCCGTGAAATGGAGGCTGTTGTTTGAACAATGTCTCGAAAGTGATATGCTTCAATTTATTATTATTACTTATGATTATTATTATTATTATTATTATTATTATTATTATTATTATTATTATTATTGTTATTATTATTATTATTTGATCTATTTTATTGTTGCTTATGGCGTTCCTGTTAGTGTTGTTGGTTTTGTTGTACTTCCTGCTAATGCTTTTGTTGTTTCTGGTGCTGCTGTTATTCTACTTTTTTATATTTTTTTGGAAAATATTTGCCGTAGCTGCTCGGAAAATAAGTTATTATGTAAATTCTCCAACAGTAAGGGAGATGTTAACACTTACATTTAAGCAATTTACATGTAAACATTTACATTTCGTGCCTCTGGGAATATTTTTTTTTTTATAACACCTAAACAAAATCCTCACCCAATACAATGGAACTTCACTTAGATTTTGAGTTAAGTATATTAGGTTAGGTTAGGTTTGCTTGGTTAGTTTTTTTTTCTCTCTCTAAAAATATATTTTTTCCCCATAGGTCCTAAATAGGACTATTTTCCTTGCACAATGCAATTTTTATATTGCAGAATTTACACACTAAAAACCTGATAGATATATTTAATATTTTGAATAAATAGCTTACAAAACTGACAAGTTGATAAATGTGACACTTATGCAACACTTGCAACACTTATGATACATGTATAACATTTGTGCAACACTTGCAACATTGCAACACGTGTGCAACACTTGCAACATTGCCAACACTTGTGCAACACTTGCCACATTTCAACACTTGTGCAACACTTGCAACATTTGCACTTCATTTGAAAGTTCGCCACGCGGTGTCTTGGTCCAGTGCAGAAGAAGGGGGAAGATGAGGAGAAGTTTGAGGTGTCGTGTGTAGTTGACAGAGGTAATCAGTCCCTCAGCCTAGAGTCGATGTGTTCAGTCCGTCATGACTGATTGACTGAACACGAACTCCAAGCTGAGGGACTGATTACCTCAAACTCCTCCTAATCTTACCCTTCTTCTGCACTGGACCGAAGACACCGTGTGGCGAAACGTTACCAGAATGAAGATACACAAGTGTTGCACAAGTGTTGCACAAGTGTTTATTTATCAAATTAAATATTAACTGAATCCTTCACATTTCTAAACAGTTTGTGCACAAAATAACGATGAGTGTTGCACCTGTTGCAAAACTCACTATAATTTATCTCCTAAATTAAGGGAGAAGCAAAACGAATTTAGTTAATATTTAATTTACTTGTTAGGTTTTTTAAGTGTATAAATTCTACAATATAACAAAGTGCATTGTAAGAGGAAAATATTTATATTTAGGGCCTATGGGGATTTTTTTTTTTTTTGGGGGGATAAAACCTAACCCGAGAAAAGCCAAACCTAACCCAACTTATTATTATTTAACTCAAAATCTAGGTGAGATTATGTTAGATTGAGTGAGTATTTTGTTTAGGTATTACAAAACTCATATTCTAACCAGTTTTTCATCTCTCTCTCTCTCTCTCTCTCTCTCTCTCTCTCTCTCTCTCTCTCTCTCTCTCTCTCTCTCTCTCTCTTTTTCTCCTTCTATCTCTCTCTCTATCTCTCTCTACTCTCATCTCTGGTGAACGTTCGCTCGTCGTGGCCTTTATTGTATTTATTTTAATACAAACGCTGCTGAAAACTCTAAACCTGTCAGCAACATCAGCTGACAATTCATAATCGTTTAGAGAGAGACAAATTCACTTCCAACGTTTGTCGATCTCCGAAATCAACAGAAATATTTATATATATATATATATATATATATATATATATATATATATATATATATATATATATATATATATATATATACTTCCCTGGTACCTTTGATATTATTAAGGAAACCACGTTTGCATGTTTTTTAGCGGATCCGAAGATTAGAGTTAAATGAATTACGGTACTCGCGTCGTATTTCCTGCGAAAAACGATTTCGAGCGAGTGGATTGTCCAGCGCGCATGACTTAACTCCCGGGGAATCAGGAGATATAAAGGAATTTCTGGGGATTTTCTTTCTTCTTTAACCGGACATGGGTTGCAGTTCTGAGGGTTTCCAGTCTGTTTGTTTTTCTTTTGCATATTTGCTGTCTCTTTCGTTTGCACTCTTAATTTTTTAAATAAAGTACTTTCTTTCCCTTGCTCTCTCTCTCTCTCTCTCTCTCTCTCTCTCTTCTCTCTCTCTCTGTCTCTCTCTCTCTCTCTCTCTCTCTCTCTCTCTCTCTCTCCACACACTTTGTTTCTCTCTTGCCTCTCGCTTCTCTTACATTTTGTCCAAGCTTAAAGCTGATATCCTGCCTCTGTTCATTTGAATGCCAGGCTCATGCAACATCTTTATTATAGTTGATACAGAAGTGTGTATTTTATCTAACATTAAGCAACATTAATAGAGGAAACAGGATAAAGTTGGAGTCATCTCTGAACCACAGCTTTCACTTGTTCAGATGGTTCAATTTCCCAGTGTTCCTCTGTTTCAAGAATCTCGTCCAAAGCAAACAATTCAAGGAATGAATAACCGCTGACGGATTTATATATATATATATATATATATATATATATATATATATATATATATATATATATATATATATGACCTCGAGACTGGTAAAAGCGTGTTGCAAAATGTACCATCTGGCTGTCCACAATACCGTGTCAGGTGAGGGACTTTGAGAACATTAACCTTGTACATAACAGTAAGGTTACCGATATCTCTTTACCGATGAAGGCCTTGCTGAACCCCAGGTGCTGAAAGGCCAGGTTGGGGCCTGGGAACGGGTGCAGGCAGTTGAAGAGAGTGGTGCATACTCCAGGTGACAGTGAACGTGTGCAGGAATAGAGCCTTATATAAGAACGTAAACAACACTAAGATAAACATGCTAAACGTTCAGAATATTTCTCATTCGTCAATTCTTATTATTATTGGTCTTATGATTATTATTATTATTATTATTATTATTATTATTATTATTATTATTATTATTATTATTATAGGGGAATATCTGGGCCTATAATGATCCCGTATCACCTGGGAAACAGCGAGGTAATTAGCATTTATCCAGACAAGGGAGGATAGGTATAATTCCTTGGATCAAGAGCCTTCATCATATGAGGAGCCTTCATTGGATGAAGGATCCCATATGTAGAGATTCAAAGCAATAAAAACGAGAAAAAATGTTTTTAGATTAACGTATTGAACATCAAAATGCAATCAGAACACCAATATAATGTAGGATGAAATTTAATCCATTAACAACCAACAAAAAATACAATTATTGTAAGCGACTTTACAACCGGGAATGTAAACTGGAAAGTATTACGGTGTAAGCCAGAAATAAGGGCTTAAATAGCATGTTGGAGAAACTCGTTTTTAGATTAAAAAATAAAACGCAATCCGGACACGAGATGAAATACAGAATTTTGGGAGACAACCGCCTTAATCGACACTTTAATAGACTTTTAAATTAACGCGTAAATTTAAACTTAAATCGATGATTTTAAGAGGTAAGCTTATTCTACGGTGTTTCTTCCACAGTGGGATGTTAGTACCTGGTGAAACTCCACTGTGGGGGAAAGATCTTGCAGTAAGGGTCGTCACTGCTTAATGAGTCTTTAGAAGTGTTACGGCCACTGTGCGAGCAGAGAAAGATACCCCGTGCATCTCAAAAGCCGACTTTCCTATGTGTCAACCCACCCACCAGGTAGATTGCAGGATAATTATCAAATTCATACGTATAGAAATAATACATGAATGCATAAGCGTGAAAAGTGTACATATGTGTATGTATGCGAGTGTTTATATATACATGTGCATGTATGCCAGTGTGCACGAATGTTTCACTGGTTTCTTTCTCCCTTGGCGGGTCTTCTGGGTGAATATCACCCCTCAAAACCAAGAATATATTAATCTTACTCAAAGGAATGACAGATTACATTTAGTATAGAGTTAATGCCTTCTTTGGTCCAATGAAGCGGACCATCACAGTGTACCAGAGGTTTACTAAATGATTACTTTTAGCTGGTATAGGTTGGGGTCGTACTGGGTTAATAATTTGGTTGGGTTTTCATTATATTTAACAAATGTGAACTCGCTTCTCGAAAACGAGGCGAAAATACATAATTTTCAAGCTTCCTTCCATGGATACATCGTCCTCTAGACTAAGGAAAGGAACGTCTAAGTAGACTGTTAGGTATACTAAAGATGAAACACTAAGGACTTAATTCCACTAAAGCTCCGAGACTCTCACCTGGTGGCGAACCATCGCAGCCCCATCTAACGCCACTTCAACTCCTGATTTCCTCATTAGAATCCCGAATTAAAATACAAACAGTAGGCTAATTGGGAAGCTTCTTTCTCAGTAACTGCTGATGATTGAATAGCCTTAAGAGTATTGTCGCACCCTTATGCCTCAATCATCTGTTTTCGCATTGGAGGAATCATTTTTTTTCACTTTCCTAGACTCTTTCCTAAACTAGGTCCTAGTTTCTGGTCTACTACTAAATCTAAGGGGCCGTCAGGTTAAACTATTGGAAGAGGTTCTCCATACCAGAATCAAGAAAATCATCGGGAAGCGACTTAGAATCATTATGCCTGGCCCTTTTCTAGTGATATAACAACCGGTAAGAGTCCCAGCACTCCTCAACCTTGCTTCCTCTTTCCAAATATTGGTCAGATCTTTCCAATCTAATGGATATTCACTTCACGTAAATCCATAATGTTGTTGCATTGAAGTAGTTCCTCTTCTCTTTCAAATTATATCTCATCAGTATTATCTACAGGTAGATTAACAGTTTGGTAGGAAAATTCTACCCACAAGCAGTGTCCAACTGTTGACCCTTTTATACATGTGTGATATAATATATGCCCCAGAATATGTATCCTCTGTCACTGGACACATAGCAGTACACACTGGGTAAATGTACGACACGCGTCACTTAAAGATAATAAAAGATTCTCACCTTTGCTTACATTTTGTGCAATATTACAGCGAAAACGTTGGAAAATATACTCATCCTCGGGTTGAGGCTAGCTAAAAGTCACCACCACCACACTCACCACCACCACACTCACCACCACCACACTCACCACCACCACACTCATTCCACTGAAACACTCATTTCACCGCTACTCTCATTCCACTACCACACTTGCTCTACCTCTACACTCCAACACACTCACTCCACCACCCACCTCACACCACCACCACACTCACACCACCACCACACTCACACCACCACCACACTCACACCACCACCACACTCACACCACCACCACACTCACACCACCACCACACTCACACCACCACCACACTCACACCACCACCACACTCACACCACCACCACACTCACTCCACCACTACACTCACTCCACCACCACACTCACTCCACCACCACTCCTCCACCACCACACTCACTCCACCACCACACTCACTCCACCACCACACTCACTCCACCACCACACCTCACTCCACCACCACACTCCCTCCACCACCACACTCCTCCACCACCACACTCCTCCACCACCACACTCACTCCACCACCACACTCACTCCACCACCACACTCCACCACCACATCTCACACCACCACCACACTCACACCACCACCACACTCACACCACCACCACACTCACACCACCCACCACACTCCACCACCACCACACTCACACCACCACTACACTCACTCCACCACCACACTCACTCCACCCACTCCCTCCACCACCACCTCACTCCACCACCACATTCACTCCACCACCACACTCACTCCACCACACTCCTCCACCACCACACTCACTCCACCACCACACTAACACCACCACCAAACTCACTCCACCACCACACCACTCCACCACCACACTCCACCACCACACCTCACTCCACCACCACACTCACTCCACCACCACACTCCCTCCACCACCACACTCACTCCACCACCACACTACACCACCACCAACTCACTCCACCACCACACTCACTCCACCACCACACTCCACCACCACACTCACACCACCACCACACTCACACCACCACTACACTCACTCCACCACCACACCACTCCACCACACTCCCTCCACCACCACACTCACTCCACCACATCCCTCCACCACCACACTCACTCCACCACCACATTCACTCCACCACCACATTCACTCCACCACCACACCCCTCCACCACCACACTCCCTCCACCACCACACTCACTCCACCACCACACTCACTCCACCACCACACTCCACCACCACACTCACTCCACCACCACACTCCCTCCACCACCACACTCCCTCCACCACCACACTCACTCCACCACCACACTCACTCCACCACCACACTCCACCACCACACTCACACCACCACCACACTCACTCCACCACCACATTCACTCCACCACCACATTCACTCCACCACCACACTCACTCCACCACACTCCCTCCACCACCACATTCACTCCACCACCACACTCACTCCACCACCACACTCCACCACCACACTCACTCCACCACCACACTCCACCACCACACTCCACCACCACACTCACACCACCACCACACTCACACCACCACTACACTCACTCCACCACCACACTCACTCCACCACACTCCCTCCACCACCACACTCACTCCACCACCACACTCACTCCACCACCACACTCACTCCACCACCACACTCACTCCACCACCACACTCACTCCACCACCACACTCACACAACCACCACACTCACACCACTACCACACTCACTCCACCACCACATTCACTCCACCACCACACTCACTCCACCACTTCACTCACACCACCACCACACTCACTCCACCAAAACACTCACATCACCACCACACTCAAAACACCACCACACTCACACCACAACCACACTCAAACCACCACACTCACACAACCACCACACTCACACACCACCACACTCACATCACCACCACACTCACATCACCACCACACTCACACCACCATCACACTCACACCACCACCACTCACACCACTACACTCACACTCCACCACCACACTCACACCACCACCACTCACTCCACCACCACTCACTCCACCACCACACTCACTCCACCACAACACTCACACCACCACCACACTCACTCCACCACAACACTCACACCACCACTACACTCAAAACACCACCACACTCAAAACACCACTACACTCACACCACCACCACACTCAAAACACCACAACACTCACACCACCAACACACTCAAAACACCACCACACTCACATCACCACCACACTCAAAACACCACCACACTCACACCACCACCCTCACACCACCACCACACTCGAAACACCACCACATTCAAAACACCACCACAATCACACCACCACCACACTCGAAACACCACCACATTCAAAACACCACCACCCTCACCACAACCACACTCGAAACACCACCATTCAAAACACCACCACAATCACAACACCACCACACTCAAAACACCACAACATTCAAAACACCACAAACTATATCACACATTTTTTTCCTACATGGTATATGATTT
The DNA here is from genome assembly GCA_009830355.1 of Cherax destructor. Classification (NCBI taxonomy): domain Eukaryota; kingdom Metazoa; phylum Arthropoda; class Malacostraca; order Decapoda; family Parastacidae; genus Cherax; species Cherax destructor. The sequence continues at coordinate 76,689 of WNWK01008687.1, forward strand.
AAGCATAGATTTTAAATACAATCTCTCTCAGCCGCTTTATATAACGTATAGTTTAGTAAATTTATTTCCTTATTTTACGGCATATAAAAATAGCTTCAGCTGATCCCACGACATCAAAATTTCATTAATGGACATTATCTCTGGGTAAATTTGAGCTGAATTTAAGGCAAATCGGTTTAGAAATATCTGGCTGGTCTTTTTTTTTTAATGAAGTTGACCTTTTCAGGCAGCTAAGATATTTCAAAATGGCATCCGTAGTTCGCGTGGGATTTACGGGAACTTTTGTATTTTGTGTAACTCGACAAACTTTATTAACGTACCAGAACAAAAGTGTGAAGACTTTTCGCCTAGATAGTGGTATATATAATGTGCTATAAATGCTGCTTATTTTTGTAGCATGATGTACCCTGATAAATAGCTTAGCACATAAAGTTATCTTGATAATTTCACGAAGATGTGACAAATTATAATGGAAACTTAATATAAAACGAAATTCAGGCTAAATACTTATTTAAATCTTCACGCGAATGACTAAATCCCCAGAGATCATTCAGTGCCTCTGGAAGAAAATTCAACCAGATTTGATCCCAGAACTATAGTCCAGTCATGGATACTTTACACACTGTGAACACCTCTCACCTGTTATGCATGACTGATTATCTCAGTAGTCACCCAAACTTACCAGAAACTAACCAGAAGGAGGAAGAAGAGGAGGAGGAGGAGGAGGAGGAGGAGGAGGAGGAGGAGGAGGAGGAGGAGAGGAGGAGGAGGAGGAGGAGGAGGAGGAGGAGGATAAGGGAGGAGGAGAAGGATGGATTAGGTGGAGGAGGAAGACGACGAGGTGGGAGGAGGAGGAGGAGGAGGAGCGAGGACGAGGTGGGGTTGAGGAGGAGGAGGAGGATAAGGAGCAGAGGGATGGGAGAAGAAAAAGGGGAGGAGTAGGAGGAGGCTGCTCTTCGAGTTCCTCCAGGTAAAGAGGCTACAAAATATAACAAAAATATTGGCTCTTTGTCTTTATTCAATAATATTTATCTATCTTATCTGCTTACACTTAATTATATCAATCATGTACACAATACTTCCTCGACTGACTATTTCAAGAATAAAAGCACACTAGTACATAAATAAAAGTACTTTAAATCACATCACATTAAACATACATAAGCCCACTGAAAACTCGCACTAAAATCGCCATAAATATAGCTCATATCCAGTGGGAATCAAGCCTGTTTATCTATTCAAATTACATTACCATTCAATAATGCAATAATGTTCTGCAACTAGCAGGCAGATAGTGACTATGGAGACACGCTATGTACACATCGATTTATAGTGTGTGCGTGCGTGTGTGTGTGTGTGAGTGTGTGTATGTGTGTGTGTGTGTGTATGTGTGTGTGTGTATGTGTGTGTTGTGTGTGTTGTGTGTGTGTGTGTTATGTGATTATCCATCTTATATATGGTGTTCTTAGTAAAGAAAAAAATTAAATGGAAGAAAAGTAACATTATAGTAAATATTGACTCTCTCTAGTAGATGCTTTCACTCTTTTCCACTTCCGTCACCAACATAATTGTATATCACCTGCTCATGGATTTTTTTTTTTTTTGGCATTATTGCCTCCTCTTCTTCTCACTTCCCAATCCATCATGTTTTTCTTTCCGCTTAGTATTCACTTCATTTCTTTATTTTCCTTTTCATTCTCCTTGCTTTTTATGTATTTTCCTCCATACAAATAGTTTTCATTTCTTTTCATTTTCTTGATTTCCTGTTCATAATTTGTTCCTCATCCAACCTTTGTTTTTCTTCCTTAACTTCCTCCCTTCACTGATTCACTCCATTATTACATCAAAACCAACATACATATATGCTGGCATTTCTTCTTTATCCATATTTTCCTTATTCTCATTTTCATGTTCCTCGTCCTCCTCCTCCTCATTTTCTCATTAGCCCTACTTTTCCTCCTCATCCATTCTTTCTTTGCCCTCGCTTTCTTAGTTCTCTTCACCAAACTTCGAAGTCTCTGGCTGTCTTTTCCACGACTGATCAAACCCTCACTTTCTCCTACGATCACACCCTCCCTCCCTCGTTTTTTTCCCCTTTTCTCATCCTGTCCTCGGCCCTCCTTCCGTCGCATTATCCATCTCTTCCTCTCACGGATTCATCGACAACGTCAAACACTGGAACATATTTCTTATCACACAAGTACTTGCAAGTTGTCTTCTGCAGTTCAATATTGACAGATAAGTTTTACGTCTCAGGTTATGTGGTGCCGTCAGTGTGTCAAACATTTCAATATTCTGATGAGAAATATATATATATATATATATATATATATATATATATATATATATATATATATATATATATATATATATATATTATATATATATAATATATATAGGAGGTACTACCTCTAGAAGACGATAAACGTACTCAGGGAAAACTCGAGGTTCTTCCGAGCTGTTTGAATATTTTCTTCTCCTACCACCCCTATATATATTATATGAATGCTTTATTAATAGACAGAATACATTGACATAAAATATTCCTGTGATTGCTTATATGAAGACAAGTGATTTGATGAAACTAGATTATTCATCAAAATATCGTTATAATAATTGATTCCCGACATATAAGATTATTAAAATAGATTACAAGGACCTCCCCCAATATAACTAAAAGTTTTATATTTTTTTTTTTGTTAATAATATATCAGTTGACTCAGAAATTTTTTTCGTAGTGCCATTTTTTTCCTTTACTGGGTCTTCCCTTCAGTTTTCTTTCATATCTTCAGCCAATTTTTAAACATGACTTTGCATGTGGTAAGACTGTAACTTACATCTGGGAGTTATAAATCTTTTTTCATGAGCAAATGAATTTTCTTGAAATACATTTATTTCGGCTTTCTATCACACTAGATAAATGTTTCTGATCGATAACACTAAGCAGAGATTCAATGACAAGTATCAGAGTATTATTAATAGAATTATTAATATTTATAGTAGTATTATTATAATATTTTATTGACTTATTATTATTATTATTTTATTATTATAATTTTATTATTATTGATGATGCTGTTGCTGCCATAGGCTGTATATAATTTAGTCTCTTCCATGTTTAAGTAATAAAGCAGTACACAATAATTCATTTGCGTTGTGAAATACATTCTTAATAATTTAATCCTCCTGACAACAACAAAGACGAATCATTCATCATAACTCTTGGCTATAATAATTTTCTGTAACATTTTGCCACACGCTAAACAGAACCTTAAGTAAAATACATGCTGATTGGTAACGCTTCGCCTGATGGTAGCTCGATGTGTTTTTAACAGTTATTTCATTTAACAAATAAGTTATAACTATTTTTCTGCTTGGCTCCTTGTGGTCCCTTTCTGCTCTCGCGTTACCATGTTGTTTCCTCTATCCACTTCCTCTGACGACCTATTCTTCATCTGTTCCTTTGCTGCCGTTCCTCTGATGACAGGGCAAAACCTAGAAAAAGCTTTAATCCATTTGTTAATTGCTCTCTGATTATCCAGCTTAACCGCCAATCACGCAATTCTCTGAAGTGCAGATCAACACCAATGTTCCAAGCAACTGCAACATCATCCTCTCGCCTTCAAAGCGCAGGCAAGATACTACCTAAGTCCAAAACTCAAGTCTCGCTAACCAGTTTGTTCTGGACACTTTTAAATACAAGTGTTATGAACAACCCAAACAACATGGAAATTTAAAGAGCTCTGGCTTAAATTTATCACAAAAAATTAAACTGTATATAAACAATCTTTAATAATAATTAACCTAAGAACAATTTTTAAGGCAAGTATTTATAATATATTCAATATCAATTTAAACAACATTTAACTTACGAAATGCACTTCAGAGTCACTTAAAAGAGAACGCCAGCCATATTATTCTTTAGCATACAGTACCTCTCAGGCTAAATTCACGCCTTTAAAATACTAAACAAACTCAGTGCAGACATGAACAGCTACTTGAAGTTAAAGATGATTCGAAATAACTTGGAACTCCAGACAGAAAGATGTAATTAAAAGGAAGGTAAAGCCTTTATGACAAGTCCTGAAAACACTGGAACAGACTGCTCTATGCACTTGTAAGTGCAGAAACAATGTATTTCATTAAGAAGGATGGCTACAATCTGCAAATACCACATACAACAAAACACAGAACATAAACTCCCCTTGACTGTTTACAATGGTGGTTGATAGGAAGATTAATCCCACAGTCTTTTGCAGAGCCACTAGAACTCTTTGAATAGTAGTAGTATAAGTAATGATAGTAGGAGTGGTAGTAGTAACAATGGCACTAGTAACAGCAACAGAAGCAGGCAGTTGTGGTATAAATAGTAAGGAAAGTGTATTAAAATTTTTGGGGTTTAGAAAGGGCTTGTACACCTTGTCGTAATGCGAGATGGTATTGGCAATATTTACACTATTTCCCCCGTACAATAATGTAAAAAACATCACGGTGGTAAAAAGGGGAGAATGCAAACACCAGACACGGAGCACCGTGAGCGACAAGCAGCCCAGAAATTTTGGAAAAATCGTGTCAAAAATGAACCACATCGTTTTACAGCTCTGGAGGGCTTTTCTGTGACTGGCCGAAACCCCCAGGTAATTTAATAACGATGGAGCCTCTTTGATCTTTAAAACCCCCCTTTGCACCTGGTTTACGGTCGGGAGGTGACATACCCCAATTAAATGTAACAAAATGTAGCATGCCACATGGGGGGAACAGCAGTAATAGTGCAAAACAGCAAAAAGTAGTTGGGAGGAACAATAAGAAAAAAGCAAACGTAGTGGGGGCAGCAACATTAGAAGTAGTAGTACTAATAGTAGTGAAAGTATTAATATTTAAAGCAAGTTCTCGACTTATTGCACCCGGGGAAAAATTCATCCACAGTTCCTCAGAGAGCCATGCAAATTTCCCCCCTTTACTCACTTTTTTAAGCCGGCCGGGAGTGTTGGGAGTGGAGGGCAAGGAGGGGGGCCCTTTTGCTTTTTTTTCCTTGTTGGTGTAGTGACGCAGAAATCAAAAATTTAAATTTTCTGGCATATGATTTCTATATTTTAATGTCTGTTAACTTTGTTGAAAAAACCCCATTTTTTTTTTTTTTTTTTTCTCTCTTTCTCTCTCTCTCTCTCTCTCTCTCTCTCTCTCTCTCTCTCTCCCCCCAACATAAAAAAACACGATCGGTAACCCACAGGTCTCTTCCCCACCCCCCACCACGACAGGGGGGGGCCGGTATTAACATTTTGACAAAACCTTTCCAAAAAGGGAAATTTTTTTAAAACCAACTAACTTCGTTCCCCCCAAAAAAACTTTTTTTTTTATTTATTTTTCTTTTTAGCCTGGCATGCCTTTTAGAGACGCCGGCTTCAGTCTGAGGACTGAGGGGTTCAGCCCCACCACTCGGGGTGAATGACCCAAACTGGTTTAGTGATTCAAGAAATACAAACCAACCAATTTTAGCTTTCTACACCATGTCTCTCTTTTTTGATTTGTTTTTCCCAAGATTTAAGAACGTGATAACATCCAAATGTTATGGTATCTTACATTTCTTTCAGATATCTTTCATTTCTTTCTAATTTTTTCTTCACCACTTCCCCAAACGGGAAGGAAAGGCTCTGGAAAAAAAAAAAAAAAAAATTGAGTGTCATTTAAAAAAAATTATTTTTTAATGAGTCTTTCCTTTTATCACAAGACTTTTCCCCCCAAGTCTACTACAAAAAAGGGTTTTTTCAACTATTAGTCTATCCCATCAGCCTATCCCACAGATCAGTGTAGCCTTTTCTAGCCCATAGAAAAGGCTAATGACAGGGGTGACGACTTTCCCACAAGCTATCGGGAAAAATCTTTAAGCCTTCAGAGGAAAGACCACTAACTCCG
>WNWK01008688.1:0-82595 GCA_009830355.1 Cherax destructor
GGGTACGTTTAAAAAACCCCCCCCCATTAAGCGGGGACGGAAAAAAAATCGGTCTTAAAAAGTTTTTAAAATACCCGGGCAACACCTGGAAAGGGGGGGGGCCCGATTTTGGGCCCCTGGGGGGTTACCGTTAAAAATGACATTGAAGCACCCCTCCCCCCCCCTCGTTGTTATACCATTTTTCCCCAGGACCCAAGTGTACGGGGACCTACAGGGGACAGCGCGGGGGTGTCGACTGTGGGCCCCTACGTTTGTGGGGGCCCGCCCGATGAGGGGGGGGGGGGCCCCAAAACCCCCCAGAACCGAGAAAAAATGAGGCGAAGAAAGAAAACGGAAGGAGGAGACCCCGGGAAAAAGGGGAAAACTCTGGAGGGGGGGAGGGCCCTGAGGTGGTTTGGGGGGACCCAACACAGGAATCTGTTATACCAGTGGTTGACTGGGATCACCGGGGGGAGCCCGGGCAAAGGGGGCCCCCCGGAAAAAAATTTTTAAAAAGGGAAATTTTTGGGGGCGCCCCTTTCCCGGTGCTAAGTGAAAGGGCCTAATGATGGTTTGATATAGAAAATGGGGGGAAAAAAGTGTGGGGGTGAGTCCGGGCCCCCAACATTAATTATGGAGGATGTGCAGGTGGGGGTCCAGGGGGCCGGGATGCGTAGGGGGGAAAGGGGCATAAAGAGGACACAAAAAAGGTCTGGCAATTCATCAGGCAGTGAGGATGTGTGCCCCCCGGCCAGGATCAAAAAAAAGGCCCGGGGGAAAGGGGTTGCAAAAAAAGATGGGGGTTTTTTGGTATTAAGGGGGTATTTTTAAAGGGGGGGGAAAAAAAAAACGGGAAAATGAGTAAAGGGAAGTCGGGGAAAAATTTCCCCAGGGGTAGGGGAAAACCCCCTTGGGGCATTTTTTCCCAAGTTTTAACACTTAATGTAAAGGGGTTGGGGGGAAAAAAAATTTTAAAGGGGCCCCGGGGGGAGGTACGTTAAAAAGGTATGGGGGACAGTTGTTTTATACAGGAACAAAATTTTGGGTGTGGGGGGGAAAATTATTTTTTTGAATGGATACAAAGTGTTTGCAAGTTCATCCAGTAGTTTAAAAGGGGGGGGGGGGAAAAAGCAGTGGCGGTGTCAACCCCCCAAAACCCCTTTGCGATGGGAGGAGTGTGGGGAAGGTAGGCTGGTTAGAGTAGAGGGGAGGGGAGTGGGTTGGGGTTTTTTTTTTGGGTAAATTTTCCCGGGGGGCGGAAAGGGAAGGAAAAGGGGGATTTTTTTTTTGGGGTTACATGATTTATGCATGTCGGGTTTTTCCAAATGAAAAGATTGTTGGGGGGGGTTTTAATTGTGTAATTAGAGGGGGAGTAGAGCCGGGGGGGGGGTTGTGGGACTTCGTTGGGGGCTTTTTGGGGGGTAGGGGTTTGGACGGATTGGGGTGGGGGGGGGGGGTGAGCCCCACGTTTGTTAGAAGAGGGTACGGCCAGATTAGACAGGATTTATTTAAAAGGTAGCGGGTAGGGGGGGGGGCAATATTTGGATGTGGGGTTTTACGGATCATGGGGAAATGTTTGGGGGAGGTGGGGGGGGAAAGGGGGGAAAAAAAGGTGGGGTTTTAAAAATTTGTTCGAAAAGGGGTGATGGTAAAGGGGGGGGGATTGGTGGGGGGGGTTTTTTGGGGGGGGAGGAAAGGGGGGGGGGTTTTGGTTTTGGGGGTTCGGGGAAACCCGGGATCCCCCTATCAGGGGTTGGGGGAAGGGAAAAAAAGCAGGATGGAGATAGGGTTTTTAAAAAAATTCATTGAGGACCCCTTGAAAGCCCTTTTTCCCGGGGGGACATGAAGGGGGAAGGGAAAATTTAAAGGGGTTAAAAAATAGGTTAAAGGGCCTTTTTTGGGAAAGAGGGGTTTGGGGCATGTAGAATGAAAGCCCGGGAAAGGGTGATTTTTGTGGGGGGGAAAACCCCCCAAATATTTTTTGGGGGGAAATAAAAAAGGGGGCCGAAGAATGTCTTTTTGGGGTATCGGGAATGGAAAAACTGGGGAATTATGTGAAAGGGGATGAGAAAAAATTTTCCCCCGGGGGAATGAATTTTGGGGTGATAAGTGGTTTGGGCACATGAGCAGTGGGGGGGGGGTATGGGGGAAAAGGGATTTTTTTGGGAAAAAATTGGGGGGGTTGGGTGGGGGAAAATCGGGAGGGTTGGGGGGGATGAAGGAGGGGGTGGGAGGCAGGGAAGGATTAAGAAGGGGAAGGCCCAGGTATGGATGGATTCAAATAATTTTAAAGGGGAAATTTGGGGACATCATAAAGGTTGTATGGTGGGTGATGAATGGAAAAAAATACAGGTGTAATGGGAGGGACATGGGTAGGGGGTAATGGTTTAGTGGGGAAAGGGGGAAGGGAAAGGGGGAAACATTAGAGAATTATAGACCTTTAGTCCTTATGAATACGGATTATAAAATATATGCTAAAATTTTAGGTAATAGTTTAAAAAAGGGTGATAGGGGGTATTGAGGAAGGCAGGGGGATACCGGGAAGGGGGTGGGGGAGGGACATGAACGTATTAAAGATTTCATAGATAGAGAGGAAGAGGGAGGAATACTTGCACTGGATTGGAAGGGAGCATATGATAGTGTGGAGCGTGAGAGTATGTTTGGAATAATGGAAAGGCAGGGGTTTGGATTGGAAGTGCTGGATTGGGTTAGGGCGTTATATGCAGGGCAAGTGTGAAGGTGCAAATAAATGGTAGGTTGGGAGGGGTGGTTAGGATGGAAGGGGTCTGCGACAGGGTTGTCCCCTGTCGCAGATCCTTTCGCTTGCTTACAGGATCCGTTTTACAGATTAGTGGGGGATGGGAAGGGGTTGGGGGAGGGATAAGGGGATTAGAAATGTGGTGGGATATGTAGATGACACGCGGTGTTAGTGTGTCACGAGGTGGGATTGGTTAACATAGGAATACACTTAAAGTCTTTCTGTAGTGCTACTGGCATGAGGGTCAATGGAGCTAAATCCATATTGTTGGAGGTAGGCGCTTGGGTGGGGGGCGGGTTGGGTAGCAGGTATGGGTGGAAAATTGTGGACAGAGTGAAAATATGTGGTATTGTTTACACGAGGGACAGGGATGAGGCGAGAGAGGTGAATTTGAGGAATGTAGTTAAAAGTGCGACGGAGCGGTTGAATAGTTGGAGAGCGGGAGAGTTAACTTTGCGGCAGGGGGTTATTGCGGTTAATAACATGATATATAGTAAGATATGGTATATTGCCAACATTTTTCCTTTATTAAGTTGGGATGTTAAAGAATTGGAGAGCAGGGTATTTAAGTTTATTTGGGCACATGGTAGACATTAACTCAGGAAGGAGATAGTTAGGAAAAGGGTAATTTCTGGAGGTTTGGGTTTAATATGGCTGGAAAGGAGATTGTTGTGTATGTATGTGAAACGTTGTGTGGTAAGGAGGGGGGGTTTGGGGGGAGAGAGGTGGGCTGGGGTGGAAGGGGTGCTGCGGGAAGTAGGGGAGTGGTGGGGTGTGAGGGAACTGGGGCAGTGCAGAGATTGGCTGCGGTGCTTGTTGGTTATACGTGAGCCACAAAGGTTGAGCGTTGCAGTTATAATGAGGTTTGGTGCTGGGGAGGAGACGGTGGAAGGTGAGGCGGTTTATCCAGTATATGACTGGAATGGGATATGGAAGGGGTTCAGGGATCTGAGGTTGCCGGCGAGGGACCGAGAGCTGATGTTTCGGTTTTTACATGGGGCAGTGGCGTCACAGGAGAATTTATTCCGTATGGGATTGGCAAAAGACGGGAAATGTCAGAAGTGTGGCTTGCCGGAGTCGGCTCTGCATGCAGTATATTTTTGTGAAACTCTGGATGGGGTTCGTAGGTGGATGGGAGGGGTGTTAAGGGGTTTGGGTGGGGGGTATCCCTTTGTTACGGGCTATTTACTTGGATTTGGGAGGGTTAGACATAGGGATAAAAAGGGATTACTGTACTGTATGGTGGACTTCGTGTGCATGTCGTGGAAATTGGACATGAGTGTTAGGGAAAGGATGGGGGCTGTGGCGGGAGTATATCGCACTATGTGCAGGAATCGTTTAATATATGGGAGGGAGTGGGGTTCGAGCTTTTCAGAGGGTACAGGAAATTGAGTGTGCAGGGTTTATTGGGAGACAGATATGGTAATGAAAGGGCTTGACAGAGGCGCTGGTGGAGCATTGGGTAGGTGTGGTGTGGTGGAGAGGCATAGGTAGATAGGTAGATAGGGGGTTAAGCCATTAGGGGGACGGGGACGGAAGACATCACAGTTGGGGGACCGGGTGACTGTCTAGATTTATAGTGTGTTGGAAGTGGATGTGTGTGTGGTGGAGTGAATGTGAGGTTGGGGTTTGCAAGGGGGGGGGAGTAAGGGGTTTTGTAGGGTTTGGCCGGATCCTCTGGTGACGGGGGCAGGGAGTGGTTAGGTTTGGTGGAAATGGTATGAATGTCTTGGACTATACTTAGTACAGAGATGGTACTGAAACAAGGTCGTAGTCTCCGTGGAGTTAAGGAGGCTGGAAACATTGTGTGGTAGGATTATTTTGCACACGGTAAATTTTATTTGCCGTATTCACTGCATAGTATTAGGACTAGTCACTGTTTGTGGACTATGTATCATTCTTTGGGTTTTGTTACTTGTTATCCGTGCACACTGTACATTTTATATGCAGTATTCACTGCATAGTACTAGTCAAGGTTATTGTGGACTATGTATCATTCTTTGGGTTTTTGTTATTTGTTATCTGTGCAAAACTGTACATTTATTTGCAGTATTCACTGCATAGTATTAGGACTAGTCACGTTATTGTGGACTATGTATCATTCTTGGGGTTTTGTTATTTGTTATCCAGTGCACACTGTACATTTTATTTGCAGTTAACAGCATAGCATTAGAACTAGAGCTAATGTTATTGTGAACTTGCTATGGCATTATTGGGGTTTGGTTTTTGTGGACTGTGTATCAAGCATAAGGGAAGGGGACAGGAGTTCACTAATTGTAGATAAATGGTTAGGGGTGTGTTTTTCTGATATATGCATAGCTTATTAAAGGAAATTGCTGTTGCGCAATTTGTAACATGTAATTATTGAACGTTTCGAACTGTAAAATGTAATTTTAAATGTAATTTTAATTTTTGTGAACTGTAAAATTTATTTGCAGTCGTCAATGAGTATCACTGTATATCCTTAGGAATAGAGAATATGTTATGGTGGACTGTATTTCAATTTTGGGTTTATGTTTTGTGGACTCTGTATTTATTTATTAGGGAAAGGGGACAAGAGTTCACTGGTGGTAGAGGTAAGGGTTTTAGGGCATAGTTTTCTGAGGTTTTCTGATATTTTCGATATTTTCACTGTTTAACCAAAGAATTGCTGTTGTATAATTTGCAACATGTATTTTGCATGTTAGACTTATAAATGTATATTTATTGGAAACTAATAAAATGTAAAAAAAAAACTCTCCTCGTAGGATATGCCCTTAACTCCTGGACTAGCCTAGCTGGAAACCTTTGCACTTTCTCTAATTTCCTTATGTGATTGACTAGATGTGGGTTTTAAATTGGTGCTGCATACTCCAATATAGGCCTGACGTACACGGTGTACAGGGTCCTGAACAATTCCTTATTTACATATCGGAATGCTAATCTTAGGTTTGCTGAGTGCCCATATGCTGCAGTAGTTATTTGGTTGATATGCTCCTCAGGAGATGTGCTCGGTGTTATACTCACCCTTGAGTAAGGTTTGTAGTCTCAGACCCTAGACTGTACTCCGTCTGAGGTCTTCTTTGCGTTTCCTAATCTTCATGAATATGCCCTTGGTGGCGTCGAACTCCAGGAGCTAATTTCTGGACCAGGCCTTCAGTGTGTCCAGATCCCTTTGTAGACCTGCCTGGTCCTCCTCCCATTGAATTCTTTTCATTAACTTTACATCATCTGCAAACAGGGACACTTCTGAGTGTATTCATTCTGTCATGTCGTTCATATATACCAGAAACAGCACCGGTCCTAGGACTGATCCCTGTGAAACCCTGCCCATGACAGGCGCCCACTCTGGCAACTCGTCACGTACCATGACTCACTGATGTCTTCCCGTCAGGTATTCCTGATCCATCGAAGTGTCTTCCCTGTTATACCTGCCTGGTCCTCCAGCTTTTGTACTCTTTTGTGGAACTGTGTCCAAAGCCTTCTTACAGTCCATAAAAAACGCACTCTACCCACCCCTCTCTCTCTTGTCTTACTGCTGTCACCCTGTCATAAAACTCCAGTAGGTTTGTGACACAGGATTTCCCATCCCTAATGCTTCATGTCTGTCTTTTTTTAAATTTAAGACTGCATTTGCTGTCTTCCATTCCTCAGGTAGTAACCCTGTTTCGAGAGATGTTATCCAGCCCTCTCGCCTTAGAGGTATATAGCTCGCTTAGCAGCCTCTTCATCTCCTCGTTTGTATGTATTGTGTCCAACACTTGATGGTATACCCCACCTCTTAGTCTTTCTAGAGTCCCTTCTGTCTCCTCTGTTGAGCTCCTCACAAACTTCTCGATCGTTTCTTGTGATTTTCCCTCCTTCCTTCCTTCCTCAGCCTGATTACCTGGTCCTTGACTGTTGTTTTCCTCCTGATGTGGCTGTACAGCAGCTTCGGGGTAGATCAGGCTTTCGCTGTTGTGTCATTATCGTATTGTCGTTGGGCCTCCCTCCTTACCTGAGCATATTCATTTTGGTTCCACGATGCTCTCCTTATTCTCCTGGGTCCTTTGCATTCTATACTTCTTCCATTCTCCATCACACTTGGTTTTGGCCTCTCTACACCTTTGGGTGAACCAAGGGCTCGTCCTGGTCTTCCCATTATTTATGTTACCCTTGGGTACAAACCTGTCCTCAGGTTCCTTGCATATTGTTGTCACATATTTCATCATCTCATTTTCTGATCTCCCTGCCAGTTATATTTCTTACTAAACCTCATGCAGGAAATTGTTCATGTCTGCGTTGTCTCCTCTTTGTAGTTTGGCTTCATTTGTCCAGCCCTTCCTGCTTCCTTCTCCACTTGTATCTCTACTATGTATTTAAAGCTCAGAACCACTTGGTCACTGGCCCCGAGGGGTCTTTCACGTGTGATGGCCTGAATATCTACACTACTCAACGTGAATACTAGGTCCAGTCTTGCTGGTTCATTCTCTCCTATCTCTCTAGTAGTGTCCCTCACGTGTTGATACATGAGGTTTTCCAGTACCACCTCCATCATCTTAGCCCTCCACGTTTTTGGGCCCCCATGTGGCTCCAGGATTTCCCAGTCAATTTCTTTGTTATTTAAGTTGACCACAATCAGTAGCTTTGCCCAGCTCGAATGAGCCCTTCTGGCCACTTCAACCAGTGTGTCTACCGCCGTACTGTTACTCTCCTCCTATTCTGTGGTGGGTTATATATCACTGCAATTACCACCTTGGGACCTCAAGACTGAAGTGTTCCTATTATGTAGTCTCTGTCTCCTCTCTCCAGCTCGTCAAAATCCCATTGGATTTTGATGAGCAGTGCAACTCCTCCACCCCTTTGTTTCCTCTGTCTTTCCTCAGGATCTGATATCCCGTTGGAAAGCTGGCATCTGTTATCATTCCTGTGAGCTTGGTTTCTATGAGAGCTATGATGTCTGATGATGCCTCTTTGTCTCACGAAATCGTATTGATACGATTGTAAACAAACCATACCAGGGGAGGGGATTGAACCCGCGGTCAGCTAAAGCGTCAGTCTGGAGTTTTACGACTCTGACCACAAACCTTGCCCATGGTATGGTTTATGCGCACGCGCGCGCGTGTGTACTCACCTAGTTGTGGTTGCAGGGGTCGAGACTCAGCTCCTGGCCCCGCCTGTGTGTGTGTGGCCCCGCCTGTGTGTGTGTGTGTGTGTGTGTGTGTGTGAGCATGTGTGTGTGTGTGTGTGTGTGTGTGTGTGTGAGTGTGTACTCACCTAGTTGTACTCACCTGGTTGTGGTTGCAGGGGTCGAGTCACAGCTCCTGGCCCCGCCTCTTCACTGGCCGCTACTGGGTCACTCTCCCTGCTCCATGAGCTTTATCATACCTCTTCTTAAAGCTATGTATGGAACCTGCCTCCACTACATCGCTTCCCAAACTATTCCACTTCCCGACAACTCTGTGACTGAAGAAATACTTCCTAACATCTCTGTGATTCATCTGAGTCTTCAACTTCCAACTGTGTCCCCTTGTTGTTGTATCCCATCTCTGGAACATTCTGTCTCTGTCCACCTTGTCAATTCCTCTCAGTATCTTATATGTCGTTATCATGTCCCCCCTATCTCTCCTGTCCTCCAGTGTCGTCAGGTCGATTTCCCTTAACCTCTCCTCGTAGGACATACCCCTTAGCTCCGGGACTAGTCTTGTTGCAAACCTTTGCACTTTCTCTAGCTTCTTTACGTGCTTGGCTAGGTGTGGGTTCCAAACTGGTGCTGCATACTCCAGTAAGGGCCTAACGTACACAGTGTACAGGGTCCTGAACGATTCTTTATTAAGATGTCGGAATGCTGTTCTTAGGTTTTCTAGGCGCCCATATGTGTGTGTGTGTGTGTGTGTGTGTGTGTGTGTGTGTGTACTCACCTATTTGTGGTTGCAGGGGTCGAGTCATAGCTCCTGGCCCCCGCCTCTTCACTGATTGCTACTAGGTCCTCTCTCTACCTGCTCCTTGAGCTTTATCAAACCTCGTCTTAAAACTATGTATGGTTCCTGCCTCCACTACATCACTTTCTAGGCTATTCCACTTCCTGACAACTCTATTACTGAAGAAATACTTCCTAACATCTCTTTGACTCATAAGAGTCTTCAACTTCCAATTGTGACCCCTTGTTTCTGTGTCCCCTTTTTGGAACATCTTGTCTCTGTCCACCTTATCTATTCCTCGCAGTATTTTATATGTCGTTATCATGTCTCCCCTAACCCTCCTGTCCTCTAGTGTCGTCAGGCCGATTTCCCTTAACCTTTCTTCGTAGGACAATCCCCTTAGCTCTGGGACTAGTCTTGTTGCAAGACTTTGCACTTTCTCTAGTTTCTTGAAGTGTGTGTGTGTGTGTACTCACCTAATTGTGGTTGCAGGGGTCGAGACTCAGCTCCTGGCCCCGCCTCTTCGCTGTCCGCTACTGGGTCTCTGCTTTCCCTGCTCCATGAGCTTTATCATACCTTGTCTTAAAACTATGTATGGTTCCTGCCTCCACTATATCTTTCTCTAGACTATTCCACTTCCTGACTACTCTGTGGCTGAAGAAATGCTTCCTAACATCCCTTTGACTCATCTGAGTCTTCAGCTTCCAGTTGTGTCCCCTTGTTTCTGTGTTCCCTCTCTGGAACATCCTGTCACTGTCTACCTTGTCAATTCCCCGCAGTATTTTGTATGTCGTTATCATGTCTCCTCTGACCCTTCTTTCCTCCAGTGTTGTTAGTCCTATTTCCCTCAACCTTTCTTCATAGGATAGACCCCTGAGTTGTGGAACTAACCTTGTCGCAAACCTTTGCACTTTCTCTAGTTTCTTTACGTGCTTGACCAGGTGTGGGTTCCAGACTGGTGCTGCATATTCTAGTATGGGCCTGACGTACACGGTGTACAGTGTCTTGAACGATTCCTTGTTAAGGTAACGGAACGCTAATGTTAGGTTTGCCAGTCGCCCATATGCCGCCGCAGTTATCGGGTTGATGTGTGCCTCCGGAGACGTGCTTGGCGTTATATTCACCCCAAGGTCTTTCTCCTTTGCCGAGGTTTGTAGCCTTTGTCCGCCTAGCCTGTACTCTGTCAGCGGTCTTCTTTGCCCTTCTCCGATCTTCATGACTTTGCATTTGGTGGGATTGAATTCGAGAAGCCAGTTGTGTGAGTGTGTGTGCGTGTGTGTGTGTGTGTGTGTGTGTGTGTGTGTGTGTGTGTGTGTGTCTGTGTGTGAGCATGTGTGGAGCTCGAAAGAGAGTAGCGAGTGTGATGGTGATTGTTGTTGGTGGATGATATAAGCTAAATGGCACCTGACTGTTAGAATTAATACAAGTAATTGACAAATATGAGTACTATTGCTTGTGTATAACTGAAGCAAAGTGCTGCCGGATATCCTCGTATGAGTCTCTAAACTAGACTAAAACACGTTTCGTATGATTTTTTAATAATTCATTAATTTTGATGTGCTACATATATGTAACTGTAACTTGAAAGAGAGAGGAGAGCTTGTCTTGATGGCTGCTATCTTTATTTGTAACCAGGGTGTTCTATATTGATTATCTTCTACATTACTCATGGTATACACAATGGTTATACTCTCACACCCCTATGATCCTCTTGAGAAGTGCAAATGTACCCCTGGGGGTGTATGTACCACAGGGGGTGCATGTACCCCCTGAGGTTGCATGTACCCCCTGGGGTTGCATGTACCCCCTGAGGTTGCATGTACCCCCTGGGGTTGCATGTACCCCCTGAGGTTGCATGTACCCCCTGGGGTTGCATGTACCCCCTGGGGTGCATGTACCCCCTGGGGTGCATGTACAGCAGGCTGGAACCCCTTGTACAGTGTTTATATATTTTATAGGCAAACGGGAAACGACTTAGTGAAGAAACTTGCTGAGCAGAACAGAAAGAAGGTTCAAAACGCTATACAGAACCTTGGGAATATGTCCCTTGCTGACGACAAGACTGAACTTGACGTGAGTATTAACCGACTGTTTTACTAAGCAGTAGAAGCATCTAAACCCACAAGGGGTTACAGTGTGCATAAGAAACTGGAAGACCATCGATGAAGTTTGATCAAAGGAAGAGGATGACTAGATCCAATTCTTTGGATCAAGAGTCAGGAACTAATTGAAAATGTCTGAGGTGTATTTTGATCATGTCTTCTGTCAGTCTTTATTTCTCAAATTGTCAATATTAACTTCTATATTACAAGTGTTCCCACAGGTACTTTATTACCCATAAGTTCTATATTACAAGTTTTCCCACAGGTACTTTATTACCCATAAGTTCTATATTACAAGTGTTCCCACAGGTACTTTATTACCCATAAGTTCTATATTATAAGTGTTCCCACAGGTACTTTATTACCCAAAAGTTCTATATTGCAAATGTTCTAACAGGTACTTTATTACCCATAAGTTCTATATTACAAGTGTTCCCACAGGTACTTTATTACCCATGAGTTCTATATTGCAAGTGTTCTCACAGGTTCTTTATAACCCATAAGTTCTATATTACAAGTGTTCCCACAGGTACTTTATTACCCATAAGTTCTATATTACAAGTGTTCCCACAGGTACTTTATTACCCATAAGTTCTATATTACAAGTGTTCCCACAGGTACTTTATTACCCATAAGTTCTATATTACAAGTGTTCCCACAGGTACTTTATTACCCATAAGTTCTATATTGCAAGTGTTCCCACAGGTACTTTATTACCCATAAGTTCAATATTGCAAGTGTTCCCACAGGTACTTTATTACCCATAAGGCTTTAGTACATGTCTACACAATAATAATAATAATAAAAAATCTTAAAAATAAAAAAATAGTAATTACAGTACAAATAATAATTGTAATAATAATAATAATAATAATAATAATAATAATAATAATAATAATAATAATAATATATAACAATATTATAAAAAATAATAATAGAAATAATGGCTGGAAAAGTACGGTGTTATCGACAGTGTGTAGACTGTGTAGACAGGATGTAGACAGTGTGTAGGCAGTGTGTAGACAGGGTATAGACAGGGTGTAGACAGTGTGTCGACAGGATGTAGACAGTGTGTAGGCAGTGTGTAGACAGTATGTTGACAGGGTGTAGACAATGTGTAGACAGTGTGTAGACAGGGTGTAGACAGATACGTAAGAACAGTTCAAGACATTTCTTGAGGAAATAATTCATCTAAATTGACTTATTCAGTCCTGGTAGAGACAACTTAAAAGTACGAGTTTGAGAGACCAGAGGTGATAGAGATGTTAGTGGCAGAGTTGAGGTGATATGAGAGTGACATGTCATCAGTGGAGCAATATAGTGAAGTGCTCCCTGATGGAGAAGTGACAAAGCTATAAGATTTTTAATAATCTTAATTTTTCAAGGGGTGGACCGGTAAGCCAGTGGAAGGTCTCGGTCAGATGATGAAAAGCTTAAGTGGCAGGTCAGGAAAAACTTGCTCAGTTTCCTGACCAATGTTACCTACCTTAGCAGAAGTGATGTTTTACCTGGAGATTACCTGGAGAGGGTTTCGGGGGTCAACGCCCCCGCGGCTCGGCCTGAGACCAGGCTTCAGGGTGGATCAGAGTCTGATCAACCAGGTTGTTACTGCCGGCCGCACGCAAACTGACGTACGAACCACAGCCTGGTTGATCAGGTACTGACTTTAGGTGCCTGTCCAGTGCCTTCTTGAAGACAGCCAGGGGTCTATTGGTAATCCCCTTAATGTATGCTGGGAGGCAGTTGAACAGTCTTTGGCCCAGGACACTTAGTGTTGTCTCTCAGTGTACTGGTGGCGCCACTGCTTTTCATCGGGGAAATGTTGAATCTCCTGCCGAGTCTTTTGCTTTCGTAGAGAGTGATTTTCGTGTGCAAGTTTGGTACTAATCGCTCTAGGATTTTCCAAGTGTATATTATAAGACCATAAGAAAGAAGGAACACTGCAGCAGGTCTGCTGGCCCAAGCGAGGCAAGTCCAATTCTCCGATCGGCTTAAGCCAATGCCTTAACCTAGTCAGGTCAGGTCACGTTCACTTAAAGAAGGAGCACGGCATCTGACCTAGTAGCACAAGCTAGTCAGGTCTAACTCACACCCACCCACACCCACTCATGTATTTATCTAACCTATTTTTAAAACTACACAACGACTTAGTTTCTATGACGGTACTCGGGAGTTTGTTCCACTCATCCACAACTCTATTACCAAACCAGTGCTTTCCTATATCCTTCCTGAATCTGAACTTTTCCAGCTTAAAACCATTGCTGCGAGTCCTGTCTAGGCTAGATATTTTTAGCACGCTATTTACATTCCCTTTATTCATTCCTGTTTTCCATTTATACACCTCAATCATATCATCCCTAATTCTACGCCTTTCTAGAGAGTGCAGATTCAGGGCCCTCAGTCTATCCTCATAGGGAAGATTTCTGATACATGGGATCAACTTTGTCATCCTCCTTTGTACGTTTTCCTGAGCATTTATATCCATTCTGTAATACGGTGACCAAAACTGTGCAGCATAATCTAAATGAGGCCTAACCAAGGATATATAGAGTTGAAGAACAACCTGAGGACTCCTATTATTTATACTTCTTGATATGAAGCCAAGGATTCTGTTAGCTTTATTGCGAACACTTATGCACTGTTGTCTAGGCTTCAGATTACTACTAACCAGAACTCCTAAATCCTTTTCGCAATCAGTAGTATTAAGATCTACATTATTTAGTTTATATGTGGCATGGTTATTTTCCTGTCCAATGTTTAGAACTTTGCATTTGTCTATATTAAACTGCATCTGCCACTTCTCCGACCACTGCATCAGTCTATTCAAATCTTCCTGGAGTGCTCTAATGTCCTCATTAGAATGAATTGGACGGCCTATTATGACGTCATCAGCAAATTTGCTTATGTCGCTATTTATTCCCTCATCTATGTCGTTTATGTAAATCGTGAACAACAAGGGGCCCAACACTGACCCCTGTGGAACACCGCTAGTGATGTGCCCCCATTGTGATTCCTCCCCATTTATGCAAACTCTCTGCTGCCTATTTGTCAACCATGCCTCTACCCAGGAAAAAAATTCTCCTGCTATTCCGCGTGCCTTAAGTTTTCTCAATAACCTCTGATGTGGAACTCTATCGAAAGCCTTACTGATGTCCATATACACAATATCATATTCAATACCATGATCTACCTCCTCAAATACCTTAGTGAAAAAAGTTAGTAAGTTTGTAAGACAAGAACGCCCTTTTATAAAACCGTGCTGAGATTCATTAATCAATTTATGCCTTTCAAGATGGCTACGAATTGCCTCGGCAATTATTGATTCAATAAATTTTCCCACTATGGAGGTAAGGCTTATTGGTCTATAGTTCGAAGCTAAGGACCTGTCACCTGCCTTGTAAATAGGTATTACATTTGCCATTTTCCACTTTTTTGGCACTATGCCAGTTTGTAGTGATATATTGAAAAGATTAGCTAAAGGTGTGCCAAGTTCCTCTAAATTCCT
Organism: Cherax destructor; assembly: GCA_009830355.1. NCBI lineage: Eukaryota > Metazoa > Arthropoda > Malacostraca > Decapoda > Parastacidae > Cherax > Cherax destructor. Next base: position 14,224 of record WNWK01008688.1, read on the forward strand.
TTAAAACCCTCGCAAACAGTTCATCATGGCCTGGGGATTTGTTAGGCTTTAATTTCTCTATTTGTATGAGGACCTTTTCACTAGCTACCCTAATCGTACATAATTTATTATTTCTGGAATTTCGCTAGTATCTTCCTGAGTAAAAACTGAGAGGAAGTAAGTGTTGAAAAGTTCACACATTTCCTTATCACTGTCAGTGATCAGATCTGAGTTGCTGTTAAGTGGGCCTATCTTGTCACTAAACTTACTTCTTTATTCCTGAAAGAACTCTTGGGTTAGTCTTCGAGTCCCTTGTGACTTTAGCCTCATAATCTCTTTTTGCTTTTCTTCTTCCTTAACTGCCCTTCCCCTCTTTTGATACGCCTATATATGCCTCTCTTTTTACCATTGACATGTTTTAATCTATTGTTTAACCATTTGGGATCATTTTTGTTAGATCTAATTTCCCTACTTGGAACAAAAGTTGTCTGGGCAGCTAGAACTATGGTGTGGTAAACGTCATATTGGCAACCAAAACCATCTACCTGACCCATAGTCAGGTTATCCCAATTTAGCCCACCCAGGTAATTTCTCAGCCCCATGAAGTCGGCCAAGCGAAAGTCTGGAACAGAGACTTGATTGCAATTATCTGGATAATTCCATGATCGTATATTGAAACTAAGTGATTTGTGATCACTTTCCCCAAGCTCACCATTAACCTCAAGATTATTCATGTATCTTTCTCGACTGCATTCCAGGTAATACAAATCAAGGAACTTCAACCATTCCCAGTAATTTAGGTGCTTAATCGTACTTATGTGTGGTGTGAAAGTTCTCTGTACATTCTCCAGGTCAGCAATTTCGCCTGCCTTGAAGGGGGCAGTTAGGGTACAACAATATTCCAGCCTAGAGAGAACAAGCGATAGTTTTGAAGGTTCTCATTATTCAACCTTTCATTTTCTAGCAGATGAGGTAGATACATTGTTGTGGTCTTTGAAGGTGAGACCCTTTGAAATTATCACTCCCAGGTTCTTCACATTCGTTTTTCGTTCTGTTATGTAGTTAGTATTTGTTTTATACCCTGATAAAGTTTTAATTTCCTCAAGCTTTGCATATCTGAGTAGTGGAAATTTATCTGCATTGAACTTCATTTGGTTTTCCGCGGCCCATTTTAAGATTTTGTTGATGTCCGCTTGGAGTCTTGCGGTGTCTTCCATGAAGAACACTGTCATGGCAATTCTGGTGTCATCTGAAAGGAAGACACGGAGGTTTGGCTTCTATCTCTGTCTATGTCAGATATGAGGATGAGGAACAGGATGGGAGCAAGTACTGTGCCTTGTGGAACAGAGCTTTTCACTGTAGCCGTGTCAGACTATTACTCTTTGCATTCTATTTGTTAGGAAGTTATTGATCCATCTGCCAACTTTTCCTGGTATATATATTGTAGTTTGATATATGGATTTTCTGTATTATAATTTCAATCCCATGCAACATTCTTTCCTCCTAGTAAACTTCAACAGTTCTTTTATAGTCGGCTTATCTATCAAACCTGGGTAGGCTGGCTAGATAAGCCTACTATAAAAGTATTTTGTTTTGTTTGTTGGTATAATTTTTTTTTTTATTTAAGACCATATGTACATTACATATATTAAATATATACTTCCGAGCAAATGCACGAAATATATCACAATATGGAGACAACATCCAGACAGGTCCGGTTGTACCAGAGCCTAAGTGAAATTATAATAGTATTTACATAGTGTACAATAATCAACAAGTAATAACTTTACAGATATGAGATATGAGGGCTGGTCACAGACCGGGCCGTAGGGGCGCTGACCCCTGGAACTCTCTCCAGGTATATCCTGCTGGGGTGTACAGACAGTACCTACGAAATATATCTAAGAAGTCCTCATTAACCATATTATATGACCTGCTTAAGAAGGTATCACAATAATTCACAAGCAAGACACTGACATATTAAGTATCTTCCAAGGCAAATAACAAACTAAGTTTTATGTAATCCAGCGAATCTTTATCTCATACATTACAATATAAACATTTGTAATTCCACCTTATTTAGTACTGCCTTCATCCTGTGTACCCCTGAAAATCTAATTCCAACACTTAACATAATAGAGAATAAGAAGAAACAGGAATACAACGTGTTCCTAATGAGAACCTGAAAGTCTCAACTTAGTGTTTATACAACTGATATACATCTTTGAGAATCCTAACACGGACTGCTTTCTTTTTAGACTTTATTTTCCCATATGCTTTCCATTACCTCCACACATTTTGTTAACAGTGAAGACACTCCTACAGTGGTGACACTCCTACAGTGGAGACACTCCTACAGTGGAGACACTCCTACAGTGGAGACACTCCTACATCTAAACTTACACATTTACAAGGAACCCCCCTCCCTACCTACCCATAACACATACATAATGCATTAAATTATAACTGCAGCCAATGATACACATGATACAACATGTTGAGGCTATTAATGTCAGTATGTATTTGTATAAACTTACAATCATGTACATCTATTCCAGCGAGAACTCGCTACTTAACCTTTGACTAAATGTTTGACACCATATGTATAAACATCTCCTAAGCTAAGTCCTTCATGGCATATATATCCTAATAAATATCATGGCATATATATCCTAATAAAATTTAACAACAGATGCCACTACTCGGAATTCCAAACATCACCTGGTGAAAAACACATCTTTGCATGGTATGGTGCATGAACTTGACAATCATGGCATTCATCCTCAAGCCACTATATATTATATCAGCCCCTGTCTAGCAAAAAAGGAGTGCCAGATCAAAAGGGAAGCCCCCAAAACAATGCCCCTGACATAACCCCCCACCCCCGTCCCTTGCCCTACGTCCTCAACCTACACCCTTTCACCTTCCAAGTTAGTCCGAGTCAGACGTCCGAAAGAAAAGTCAACCGTCTCCCTTGTCCCCCTCCCTTTCCAGGTACCCTTTCACATCTAACATTATCCGCCCTCTAACCCTCACCAAGGAGAATCTAGCCCTCTCTCCTTATCACCTTAACCACAGCAACTTTGCAACAGTCATCTCTCTGTACTCCACCGGAAAACTTTTAACCCAATCTCTCCCATATATCCCCTCGTTCCTACGCAGTACGATAAAAACTCGCTGCAATGGCCCTTATCCTGACACCTCCCTCACACTCCCTCATAACCCATGACAAGTGAATATATTCAGCGGCCAGATACCTGATAGCCCTAATAACATCTTTGCCGACACCTTCTATGTCCAAACTTAACACCCTCAGCTTGATCAAACCCCCTCCCCCCGTCATTCGGATCACTCTTCCAAACCATGACCTCACGCCTCCTAGTTCCTTACATAAATAGATTGTGTGGTAAGCTGTCTCGCATTCCCCACACCTCTCACACGCGCCCTCATGTATCAAGCCCATATCACACAACATCGCTCGAGAAGCGAGTATCCCATGTAGAAACCGAAATAATGTGACTGTTGTTTGCGGCTAAATGCAATTTCACCAAACCTCTCCATACATTCCGCCAATTATACATTGGGAACACTTCCTCTCCTCTCACCGGCCCAGATTCCCCCGCCCCTGTCCTTCCTTCCTTCCGTCCCAACCGTGCCAGGCGGCCCACAGCAACAAGCATCTCTCGCATAATGTCCTCACACAAACGTAAATCCTTCCCTCCCCACCATCTACGTACCTCTGACATGACATGTGTCTAATTTATCATGTCTCTGACAACAATAAGTAGTCAGTTCAGAACAGCAACAAACTCATCTTCTGCACTGTGGTTGTGTTGTCACAACCACAGTGCAGAAGTTTGCGTCATACCTAGTGGAGAGTGTGTTAAGATGTACGTGGGTCGAACAGCAAGAACCCTGGAAGAACACTAGTGGAGAGTGTGTTAAGATGTACGTGGGTAGAACAGCAAGATCCCTGGAAGAACACTAGTGGAGAGTGTGTTAAGATGTACGTGGGTAGAACAGCAAGATCCCTGGAAGAACACTAGTGGAGAGTGTGTTGAGATGTACGTGGGTAGAACAACAAGAACCCTGGAAGAACACTAGTGGAGAGTGTGTTAAGATGTACGTGGGTAGAACAGCAAGATCCCTGGAAGAACACTAGTGGAGAGTGTGTTAAGATGTACGTGGGTAGAACAGCAAGAACCCTGGAAGAACACTAGTGGAGAGTGTTGAGATGTACGTGGGTAGAACAGCAAGAACCCTGGAAGAACACTAGTGGAGAGTGTGTTAAGATGTACGTGGCTAGAACAGCAAGAACCCTGGAAGAACACTAGTGGAGAGTGTGTTAAGATGTACGTGGCTAGAACAGCAAGAACCCTGGAAGAACACTAGTGGAGAGTGTGTTAAGATGTACGTGGCTAGAACAGCAAGAACCCTGGAAGAACAGTAGTGGAGAGTGTGTTAAGATGTACGTGGCTAGAACAGCAAGAACCCTGGAAGAACACGTGAACCAGTACAGAAAAGGACCTGTACAGTCGATGGTGTTTAGAAGCCTTAATAATAAAAATAATCTTTGTTACTTCAAGTACATGTACAAGGTATACAATCCCAGCTGACATCAATGACATACTGCTATGTAGAAAGTTCCTTGTTATGCAGAACATTTCTCTCAAATTAGGTCAATTTTCCCCCAGGATGCGACCCACACCAATCGACTATCACCCAGGTACCTATTTTACTGATAGGTGAACATTGACATCAAGTGTGTTAAGGAAGCACGTCCTAATGTTTCCTCCCATACCAGGAATCGAACCACGGACCTCAGTGAGTGAGTTGAGTGCTCTAGCAATTGAGCTACGAGACACCGTAGCTCGTTGTGGCCAGTGACCAACACTTTCGGACATCAATAATCTTTATATAGCGTTTTGAGTCTTAGCAAAGTACTTACTACCCAACTTGAACACTCATAAGATGACACCAGCAATCAGTGTCACCTGTGCACTCCCCCGCTGACACATCCTTCTCCGTTCTGGCACATCACACATCAGTTACATTGCTATTATAACTTCTATTACCTCTACCCTCTCTCAACAAGTCACCTGATTCCTTCAGCTATTTAAACTGGTTTCTTAGTTGTCAAAGAAGCCAATTCCTCAGTGAATGTCTTGAACTGAACAGTAAAGTAAAGTAAAGTAAATTTTATTTCTTTGCAATTATTTGTAGTTACAATCATAAACTGAAGTGCAAGGAGAGCCACTGACATGCCATGACATTAGGAGCAGCTTAATCTAATGACTTATAGACTATGTACATAATACTCATTCATTCAGAGACTCACAGGTAAGGACCCACTAGGGGCGAGGGGGAAGTGGGGACAGACGAAGAATAGCTGGTGAGAGGAAGAACTGCAGTCGAAGAAAAAGAGTCAGGACTAAACCCAACCGTTTGTGGGGTAAACCCCAAGAGGATTACATAATACTAGAGAGATTGATTGAGTTTATTCTAGTTATATATTTTATTTCAAATTACAATATGATGATATTATACTGTTAAAATTACAATATGATGATATTAAATTGTAACAAGTGTTTAGGAGGATTGTAATATAAAATTGAGATCATCTTAAGGAAAATAATATTGAGCATTTTTGAAAGTAGTTTACAGTATGAGTATTTAGTATAGGGTGAGTAGGTGGTTTTTGAGAAGAGTCTTAAATTGATTTTCAGACAAGGTTATCTTAGTATTTACTGGTAATGAATTCCAGATTCTGGGGCCCTTTATGTGCATAGAATTTTTACATAGGTTGATATGGACTCGGGGTATGTCAAAAAGTGATCTGTGTCTTGTGTTGTGGTCATGGGACCTATTAAAGTTGGTGAGGAGAATTTTGAGCGGAGGGTTGATATTAGAGTGTAGAGTTTTATGTATGTAGTAGGCACATGAATAGGTATGAATGTTTTCTACGGTGAGTAGTTTTAGACTTTTGAATATTGGTGGAGTATGCTGTCTAGAGTGGGAATTTGTTATCATTCTGACTGCAGCCTTTTGCTGGGTTATGAGTGGTCTAAGGTGATTTAATGTTGTTGAGCCCCATGCACAGATTCCATAGGGTGGGGTTCGAACCCGCGGTCAGAGAGTCTCAAAACTCCAGACCGTCGCGTAAGGTTCATTAAGATTCATCCAACTAGGTATATTTCTACCCCATAGGAAGGTTAGCATAGGCACCACAGTGTCCACAAATGCAAGTTTTTACAGACGAATCTCCCGCTAGCATGGCCGTGACGAACTCTAGCTCAAGTCCCCCTCAAAGCCGTCAACATGACTCACGAAATTGTAATGACACGATTGCAAACAAACCATACCACGCGACGGTCTGGAGTTTTGAGACTCTCTGACCGCGGGTTCAAACCCCACCCGTGGTATGGTTTGTTTGCAATCGTGTCATTACGATTTCGTGAGTCAATAAAAATAATATTGCCCTCAAATCACTGGATTTATGATTTATCATAATATCACAGGGAAGAGCCATACATGCAGAGGTTATAGAACATATGGCGAATAATTACATTTTATCCAAGAAGTCTGGGTTATGTTTTATATATGCAGAACCTTCACTGGTTGTCCAGTAGCTTTGTATTACGTATTTCCCAGCACAACTTTTATTAAGTTTAATATCTTTATCTGTTAATTAGAATGTTCTTCTCACTAGTTTGTATTGAATACTATTGTTATAAGTAATGCTCTACATTTCTTCAACAGAGGATGATGGCATTACTGAACGAGAGAGACAAATAATAGTCAGTTTACACTGCTGGCTGACCAACGATTCTGTTGCTGTCCACAAATCCACCGATATCCGGCTAGCACACTATCAATTTTAAATTCTAATAAATTATTTAAATATGTATTTCCTAACACTTCGGCCGTCGCCCATCGAGGAAGGGTGACCCGACAAAGAAGAAAACACTTTCACTGTCACTCGTTCAGTGATTGTCTTGCCAGGAGCATGATAACATTAGAGTTCACAAGACCTTCCAAACCGCCACCTTCACAACACAATGTATTTTACACCTCCAGGACTCAAGCCTAACTAACCACTTTCCTGAATTTCTTAAAAAATAATGTTACCTTGATCACACTCCAACAACACGTCACAACAACTGCTTCTCTCTATTCATTCTTATCTAAGAGGACAACAAATGCCTGTTTAATGTCCAATTTCCTTTACACCCTCCCACCAGTCTTTCCTAGGATGATCCCTACCCTCCATACCTCCCTCCAGTCTTTCCTAGGATGATCCCTACCCCTCCATACCTCCCACCAGTCTTTCCTAGGATGATCCCTACCCTCCATACCTCCCTCCAGTCTTTCCTAGGATGATCCCTACCCCTCCATACCTCCCTCCAGTCTTTCCTAGGATGATCTCTACCCCTCCATACCTCCCTCCAGTCTTTCCTAGGATGATCCTACCTCCATACTCCCTCCAGTCTTTCTAGATGATCCTACCTCCATACTCTCCAGTCTTTCTAGATGATCCTACCCTCCATCTCCTCCAGTCTTTCCTAGATGATCCCTACCTCCATACTCCTCCAGTCTTTCTAGGATGATCCCTACCCTCCATCTTCTCCAGTCTTTCCTTCCATCTTTCCTAGATTCCTGTACTCTCCATAACTCTCCAGTTTTCTAGATGATCCTTACCCTCATACTCTCCTCCAGTCTTTCTAGGATGATCCCTACCTCCATACTCCTCCAGTCTTTCCTAGATGATACTTATACCCTCCAGTCTACCCCTCTCCTTCCAGTCTTTCCTAGATGATCCTACCCTCCATACCTCCTCCAGTCTTTCCTAGATGATCTACTCCTCCATACTCCTCCAGTCTTTCTAGATGATCCTACCTCCATACCTCCTCCAGTCTTCTAGATATCTACCCTCTATCTCCTCCAGTTTTCTAGATGATCCTACCTCCATACTCCTCAGTCTTTCCTAGATGATCTCACCCTCCATACCTCCTCCAGTCTTCCTAGATGATCCTACCCTCCATACCTCCTCCAGTCTTTCCTAGATGATCCCTACCTCCATACCTCCCCCAGTCTTTCCTAGATGATCCTACCTCCATACCTCCTCCAGTCTTTCCTAGATGATCCTACCTCAACTCCTCCAGTCTTTCCTAGATGATCCTACCTCCATCCTCCTCCAGTCTTTCCTAGATGATCCTTACCTCCATACTCCTCCAGTCTTTCTAGATGATCTACCCTCCATACTCCCTCCAGTCTTTCCTAGATGATCCTACCCTCCATACTCCCTCAGTCTTTCCTAGATGATCCTTACCCTCCATACTCCTCCAGTCTTTCTAGATGATCCTACCCTCCATACCTCCTCCAGTCTTTCCTAGATGATCTACCTCCATACCTCCTCCAGTCTTTCTAGATGATCCCTACCCTCCATACCTCCTCCAGTCTTTCCTAGGATGATCCTACCCTCCATACCTTCCTTCCAGTCTTTCCTAGGATGATCCTACCCTCCATACTTCCTCCAGTCTTTCCTAGATGATCTCCTACCCTCCATACCTCCTCCAGTCTTTCCTAGATGATCCTACCTCATACCTCCTCCAGTCTTTCCTAGGATGATCCCTACCACTCCATACCTCCTCCAGTCTTTCCTAGGATGATTCCTACCCTCCATACCTCCCTCCACTCTTTCCTAGGATGATCCCTACCCTCCATACCTTCCTCCAGTCTTTCCTAGGATGATCCCTACCCTCCATACATCCCTCCAGTCTTTCCTAGGATGATTCCTACCTCTCCATACCTCCCTCAGTCTTTCCTAGGATGATTCCTACCCTCCATACCTCCCTCCAGTCTTTCCTAGGATGATCCTACCCTCCATACCTTCCTCCAGTCTTTCCTAGGATGATCCCTACCCTCCATACCTCCCTCAGTCTTTCCTAGGATGATCCCTACCCTCCATAACTTCCTCCAGTCATTCATAGGATGATCCCTACCCCTTCATACCTCCCTCCAGTCTTTATTAGGACGATCCCTACCCCTCTATACCTCCCTCCAGTCTTTCCTAGGATGATCCCTAACCCTCCATACCTTCCTCCAGTCTTTCCTAGGATAATCCCTACCCTTCCATACCTCCCTCCAGTCTTTTCTAGGATGATCCCTACCCCTCCATACCTCCGTCCAGTCTTTCCTAGGATGATCCTACCCCTCCATACCTTCCTCCAGTCTTTCCTATGATAATCCCTACCCTCCATACCTCCCTCCAGTCTTTCCTAGATGATCCCTACCCCTCCATACTCCTCCTCTCCTCCAGTCTTTCCTAGGATGATCCCTACCACTCCATACCTCCGTCCAGTCTTTCCTAGGATGATTCCTACCCTCCATACCTCCCTCCAGTCTTTCCTAGGAAGATCCCTACCCTCCATACCTTCCTCCAGTCTTTCTAGGATGATCCTACCCTCTATACCTCCCTCAGTCTTTCCTAGGATAATCCCTCCCTCCATACCTCCCTTCAGTCTTTCCTAGGATGATCTCTACCCTCCATACCTCCCTCCAGTCATTCCTAGGATGATCCCTACTCCTCCATACCTCCTCCAGTCATTCCTAGGATAATCCTACCCTCCATCCTCCCTCCAGTCTTTCCTAGTTGTTTCCTACCCTCCATACCTCCCTCCAGTCTTTCCTAGGATGATCTCTACTCCTCCATACCTCCTCCAGTATTCCTTGCAATACTGCCCTCCATACTCCTCCCTTTCTAGGATGATCCCTACCCCTTCATACCTCCTCAGTTTTCCTAGGATGATCCCTACCCTCCATCCTCCTCCAGTTTTTTGATGTTCCCTACCCCTACATCCTCCTCCAGTCTTTCCTTGGATGATCCCTACCCTCCATCCCTCCCTCCAGTCTTTCCTTGGATGATCCCTACCCCTCAATCCCCCCTTGCCTCCACCACAGATTTATACTCCCTCTTAGTAGTCCTATATTGCTCCATCCTCTCTATATATGTATACTGCTTCAACAACCCCTAATTACCCCTCTTAATAATTCTTTTGGTAACTGTACACTTATTTCTAATCACAAAACTCCGAATTCGCTTTATAATATAATGAAACAAAATAAGTTACAATATATAGTGTTTTCTAGCATATATGGCACATGGGCAAATAATACATATATGACTATATTACCAGGCAGTTGTAAACAACTGTCTAACCTTGACCATCACCTCGACCATATAAGACGCAGGGGATTTTCCAAGACTTTTTGTGAAAAAAGAGCGCCTTATGTGCCGGAAAATATGTTATATGGCTTGTTTTTAAATGATAAACCAAGAGGGAAAAAAAAAATTCTGATAAAAGAGTGATAGACCTAGTTAGGCCAGTATTTAGATAGATGAATTAAAATAAAGTCTTTTAAAGCAGCTATGTCTTTGTGTAAAATAAAGTCAATAAAAAGAATGTATCTATTAAAAAAATGATTTTTTTTTTTTAAATTAAACGTATGTGGACATTTTGAAAAGAGATGGAGCAATACAGGAACAAAATAAAAAATTGTCATGTTGTTGATGGTAAGAAGAATTGTGAGGATGTTCATTGTGATCAAAGTGGCTCAGAAAGGTTATATAAAGTTGTGCAGATGTTTCTTAATAAAGGTCCCGGATAACTTTTTAATAAAGGTCAGGATGTTTTAATGAAGGTCAGGATGTTTTAATAAAGGTCAGGATGTTTTAATAAAGAATACAATATGCTATCACGAGAAAAATTAAGTTCAATTTGCATACTCAACAGAGCAATTAAAGAATTATATTGATAGATTTACTGATGAAGTTGGTCATGATAGATTTACTGATGAAGTTGGTCATGATAGATTTACTGATGAAGTTGGTCATTGTAGATTTACTGATGAATTTGGTCATTGTAGATTTACTGATGAATTTGGTCATTGTAGATTTACTGATGAAGTTGGTCATGATAAATTTACTGATGAAGTTGGTCTTGATAGGATTCAATCAGAGTTAATAAAACAAGGTAACTACTGAGTCATTCACCTCCCAGCTCTCGCAAGGGAAGGTTGTACAGAGACTGACATCTGGTGGTGACCCAGCGAGTAGAAATATTTTCGCCAAAATGGCAACAGGAACCTGACGGCGAGTGAACAGTTTGTGTGAAGATTCTACGAGGCGCTGAGTATCCTTCAAATGCTGCAGTGGTGCTGCCTGCTATCCTTAGAGATGCCTACGGTACAGCAAATGAAGAGCTGTATGGTACTTCACTGAATGGCACTTCTCGCATCTTCGTAAAGCTGATGACGACGAGTGCGTATGAACGCATTGTTGACAAGTTTCAAGAAAACGTTTTGATAATCAACTCAAGTTTGGTGGTGCATCCGATAAGGACGTATCCAAGCTATTGACACTTGGGTACAATTAAGGAAAGTGGCCATTCTGAGGTTGACAAGCACTGACATCCTGGAGTGTGTTCCAGGATATGAGTGTAATCCAGGTGGAAGGAATGTTTTTGAGGTGATGGCTGAGGGACAGAGTGTGGAGGTAGAGAATGTGGTTCTGGCTCCATCGGAAAAATGGAGTGACATTGTGGATGGTGTCGGGGAATCGTGCCTGTCTCTGCCTGATGCATCACAGACTCCGGTGGTTGTGGGGTCTGAGGATCAGAGTGAGCCACTGGATCTGGGTATTGATATGCCTCTCCAGGAGATGATCAAGGGCCTCCTAGGTAGTCCCCAGCGAGAGGTGGCTTTGGATGGTGGAGAGAAGGTGGTGAGTGCGGTAGTGAATAATGACTGTGTGGCAGGCATTAGCCCTGAGCAAAGTGGGTTGGCAATGAAGGAGGTGGAAGTAATTGTACATAAGGAGGAGGTTGCTGTGGGTATGGATGTGACTGGGGAATCGCACAAGCGTTCGGTGGGGGCGGATAGTGATTACGTCCTCACCCCGTCCCAAAGGTATTGCAAGAAGGCATGGGTGGATGTGGCACTCCGGGGAAAGGGGGAGTTGAAGGGGTCGGAAGGGGCTAGGAGAGTGCAGTGCAACAGTAAGGAAGTGGGGTCGTCAAAAGGTATTGTGTCGAAGCCACAGAGGTCCAAAGGAAAGCCCCCTTTATTGTATTCAGGTGTATAACTTTTAATGTAAATGGCCTGCGGGCCGAAGTGAAGCGAAAATGGGTGGAGGTGACTTTAAGACGGTATGCTGTGGATGTGGGATTTTTACAACAACACAATTATAGGTGTGGATGAGACTTGTTACTGAATGGATACCGTGTGTTTGCAGGGTAGGTTAAAGAGTGGAGTGGCTATAGTGGTGAAGGAGACTAGCCCATTTCAGTTGTTGGCATGGGAGGAAGGGGGAGGGAAGGATTGTAAGGGTAGATGGAGTGTGGGTGGGGTCAGGGTGCTTTATGGGTGTGTACATGCCTGCTGACAATAATAGGAGGATCAAGGAAGAGTTTGTTTGGGAATTTTTAGTTTATTATTTGGGAGGGTTGCCAGCTGTAACTTTAATGGGTGGGGATTGGAATAGCATCATTAGGAAGAAAGATGTTGAACTGAGGGGGGCAGGATGTGTGATGGGGGTATTGAGGGAAACGTTGGGTTATGAGGGGTTGGTGGATGAAGTGGGGGGGCAGGGGGGCAGGTGGAACATACCTTTATTAGGCGGGGGTATGCAGCGCGGTTGGATAGGGTGTATGTAACGAAGGACATGGTGGTGAGGAGGGTACAAACGTTGGATGTGGGATTTTCAGACCATAGGGGAGTGTTAGTAGATGTGGGTTAGGAGGGCATGATCAAATGGTTTGAGGGTTATTGGAAACTTAATGTGAGGTTACTTGAGGGAGATGAGGGACGAAATTGTTTTATGGAGTGGTGGGAGCTTTTATGGGCGAAGGGAAGAAATGGTGGGGATATAGTGAGGTGGTGGGAGACGTGTGCAAAACCGGGTATTAAAGCATATTATAAGGTGAAGAGTAGGGAAGAAAATCAATGGAGGTACGGGTTGCAGAAGTATCTCGAGTGGCAGTTAAGAAGTTGTTACTAAGGGGGGTCTTACCCTGTAGCTGAGATAGGGGGTTTTGAAAGAGAGATTGAAGGAGATACAGAATGAGAGGTTTGATGCTTGTGTCTTACGGCGGTTTTGTAAACGACAGAGGGGGATGACTGTGATGGGGTTGGAGGTGAGCAAAGATATGGATAGGTATGTCAAAGGGCAAATGTTAACCACGACTGAGGCGTTGGGTATATATCTGGATAAATGGTAAGTTTATTCAGGTATACACAAATACATTTACATACATTATCATACATAGCAGCATATGTGTAGAGAACCTAGGATAACCCAAAAAGTCAGACAGAGTGACTTATTTCCATTGGGGTCCTTTTATACTTAATTTTTACATTGTAGGATATATATGTCATTATATTATAAAGGATATATGTATACTAGGAATAAGGTAAAGAGTTATTTATCATATACATGTGTGTTAACTAAAAATAAAAATCATTCTCCTCCCTTTCTGTCGCTACATTCATTAGGTACTTTTGGTTCTCTTCTGGTTTGAGTGCTATTTGCAGAAGGAAGAGAGTGGGGGGTGGGAGGGGCAGAGCTTGGTATATCACAAGTGTTGGGAAAAGTGCATAGGGAGGATACTGGAGGTGAGATTAGTGAAGATGAGGTGTGGATGGCAGTACAAAGTATGAGCAGAAGGAAAACGCCGGTATTGCACGGTATACGAAATGATTTCTATTTGATGAATTGGGGAGTTGTAAAGGAATGTCTGGTAAGGTTGTTAAATCAGATGAAAGAGTCAGGATGTATGGGGATGACACAGCACACAGGGGTGGTAGTACTTGTTAAAAAGGGGAGGAAGGGACAACGATCAGAAACTACAGGGCGCTGTCGATGAGGTGTGCTGATTACAAGATTTTTGCTAAAGTGTTGGGTAATAGGATGAAACGAGTGATTGGCAGTGTAATTGAGCAGGGACAGTATGGTATCCCAGGCTTTAGCATGTGTAGGGGACATGGGAGGATTAGGGATTTTATAGAAGGTAGAAGGGGAGGTGGAGTATTGGGATTAGATTGGAAGGTAGCGTATGACAGTTTGAAAAGAGAGATGTTGTGGATGATAATGCGTAAACAGGGTTTGGGGAGGAAATTGTAGGATGGATGGGCAGAAACATTGTATAGGGATGCAACTGGGAGGGTGCAAGTGAATGGACGAGTGGGAGAGGAAGTGAGTATGGGAAAGGGTTTGTGGCAGGGGTATCACAGATCCTGTTTGCGTGCTTACAAATCCCTTTTTATAGTCTGATTGCAGAAGGGGTTGGGAAGGGGGATGAGTTGTGTAACAGGTATTGTAGGATATATATATGATACTACTGTTTTGGTGGAAGGGGAGGAAGGACTTGAGAACGTGGGTAGGATACTTCGTATTTTCGGGAGGGTGACAGGAATGTCTGTAAATGGGGCCAAGTCTAAACTGTTGGAGGTGGGTACGTGGGTGGGGGTGAGATGGGGGCGAGGTATGGGTGGCCGGTAGTGGGCCAGTTAAAGATTTGTGGGGTTATCTTTATGAATGATTCTCGGGGAACTAGGAATGTTAATTCAACAGGGGTGGTGGGGGTGCGGTGCGGAGGATGGGGGAATGGAGGCCGGGGGACTTAGCTTTGCAACAGCATGTGATTGTGTTCAACACGTTAGTATACAGTAGGTTATGGCATGTGGCAGCGGTGTTCCCGTTGCTGCAAGAAGATGTGTGGGGTTTGGAAGTTTGGGTGTTGTGGTATGTGTAGGGGTATGGTAAATCATGGCTGAGAAGAGAGGTGGTATTGCAATGGGTGGGGTTTTGGGCTTATACCTATAGCTCTATGACTAAAGTGTGTGTATGTGAAGCAATGCTATGCGAGGTTAGGTGGGGTAAGGGAGAGGACCGTGGGCAAGGTGATGAGTGACCTGCAGAGATGGAGGGAGGGGAAGAAGCTGATGTTGTGTGGAGAATTGTTTTGGTGTCTACTAGCTATGAGGGAGCCGAAGGTGTGAACAGCGAGTGTATTGGGGAGGGTAGGGGAGGTGAGGAATGTAGTGGAGGGGAAGGCTGTTTCCAGTGTATGACTGGAAGGGGATATGGGCGGGGATGCGCAAGATGAGGTTGAGAGCGAGGGTTAGGGAGTTGGTTTTTCGGTTTTTGCATGGGGTGGTAGTATCTTGGGCTCTTTTGTTTAGGATGGGGTTGGGAGTATGGGTGGGGATCTCTAGGTTCCCATGTATGGGAACGGCATTACTTAGTGATAATTGTCTTTGAGTATGTTTCATGTCATGTAATGATCCTTTCTGAGGAATATGTGTTTATTTAATTTTTGCCAGATAATTCTTGTATAACATTGTCCTTTTCATTTATTACATTATTGTTGTGAAGTGATTTTATTAGTTGTAAGTCACTTGTACAGTTATTGTTTTTTAAATAAAATATAAAAAAGTGTGGTTCCAATAACGAAGTTTGTGTGAAAGCTTCAAGATAGGTGGGGGGGGGGGGGGGTGTTATTTGCTGGGGGAGGGGGATAATGTGCCAGGAAGTAAGACATCAGTAAGTTTAAGGAAACATTATGTAGTGACAATATGTGTGTTTTTTAAAGTTTTGAGATTTGTGCTTTGAATTTTTGAGGAAATGTGCCATGAGTGAGTTATCCAGGGTGAAGGGAATGGGGTTTTCCTACGTGTCTTTGTATTATGTGATATCTGTACAAGTTGTGTATTTTGTACACAATGGATTGGGATTATAGTGTTTCAATGTTATACCTTTGTATGAATTTTGTTTTGTATTTTGAAATGTGTATTTGTACATATTGTCCCTTTTAAATAAATAAATAAAAAAAACTGCTGAGTCGTCTAACTGTAGACCTCTTATATCATCATGTTCACTGAAACTATTGGAAATTCATTTCCAGGAGATATGCTTAGTGAAAGAGGAATTCCTCTTGATGTTCTACATTATTCTGCATTTTATAAATACCAGGAGGAAATAACTGCGTGTATCAGTGGTATACAATACTGACATAATGAAGTAATAAAAATAATAATAATAATTACAATAATAATAATAATATCTTTATTTACTACAAGTGCAAGTACAAGGTATACAGGTTTACCTGACATCAATGACATACTACTATATAGAAAGCCGCTTGTTATGCTGAGCATTTAGGGCAAATTATGTCAGTTTTGTCCCAGGATGCGACCCACACCAGTCGACTAACAGCCAGGTACCCATTTTACTGATGGGTGAACATAGAAAACCGGTGTAAGGAAACACGTTCAATGTTTCCACCCCTTCCCTGGGAATCGAACCCGGAACCTCAACGTGTGAAGCCACGGGGCACCGTAAGTATTAGACGCTTCGCCATCCAGTGGCTTTATCAATACAATATATGGACATATTCTGAAGATTGTAGAAATATATAGAGAAGACTGGACAACAAGGTAATCAGTCTCTCAGCCTGGGAGAAGGTGGTGCTCTAGGCCTAGGTTAGGTTAGATAAGGTTAGGTAAGGTTTGTCAGGAAACAGAACAATTGGTTCATGCCGCAAATATTAGTCATATGATGACCCACCCCTAGAGCTTTTGCTCATCTGACACAGACCTTCCACTGCTGTGTGGAATGGAACAAAAAAAAGTGATTATTTCAATATGAACAATGGTGCAAATCATGGTGGCTTCCTCTTACCATTGTTTAGTTATCTTAATATCGGCAAAGTGAATAAAGAAATAGTCTCGCTGAGGTTGAGGTTAAGATTCCACTTTCTTGAAGCAAATATTATCACATACGAGGATGATATCCCCTTTAGGGTCCGTCCCGTAGTTCTACGACTTTGAAGCCAGGGTCGTAGCCGTAGTACTACGTCATGAGCTCAGCTCACTCAGATGAGCTGTGAGCGGTAAATTTGAGCCTAGATATGACAGAATGCATCTATGTGTCCATGTGCACCATATTAAAAAAATCCTGCAGCATGTGGTTGTATTAGTGGTTTCTTGATCTCATTTGATAGAAAGGAAGATATATTAAGAGTAAACAAATCACATCACTTGTCCAACACGTCAACTGGTGGGTCTAGTGTCCGTTCACAAATGTGCTGATATTATATATACATTTATTACAATATTGCATAACAGCAAATCTTCTATTTTTTGGTGTGAATTAAATTTCTTTATGTGAATAAGAAATCAAAATAGAATTCATCTGTAAAGACTAAAAACGTAACTAATACACAGAGGAAATGTTATTTTAGTGCCAGGAATACCTGCATTGTTTATTCAGGAGTGTATTTTGTTGTACATGTGACTTAATCATCAACTGTTGTACATGTGACTTAATCATCAACTGTTGCACATGTGACTTAATCGTCAACTGTTGCACATGTGACTTAATCATCAACTGTTGCACATGTGACTTAATCATCAACTGTTGCACATGTGACTTAATCATCAACTATTGTACATGTGACTTAATCATCAACTGTTGCACATGTGACTTAATCATCAACTGTTGCACATGTGACTTAATCGTCAACTGTTGTACATGTGACTTAATCATCAACTGTTGTACATGTGACTTAATCATCAACTGTTGCACATGTGACTTAATCATCAACTGTTGCACATGTGACTTAATCATCAACTGTTGCACATGTGACTTAATCATCAACTGTTGCACATGTGACTTAATCATCAACTGTTGCACATGTGACTTAATCATCAACTGTTGCACATGTGACTTAATCATCAACTGTTGCACATGTGACTTAATCATCAACTGTTGCACATGTGACTTAATCATCAACTGTTGCACATGTGACTTAATCATCAACTGTTGCACATGTGACTTAATCATCAACTATTGTACATGTGACTTAATCATCAACTGTTGCACATGTGACTTAATCATCAACTGTTGTACATGTGACTTAATCATCAACTGTTGCACATGTGACTTAATCGTCAACTGTTGTACATGTGACTTAATCATCAACTGTTGTACATGTGACTTAATCATCAACTGTTGTACATGTGACTTAATCATCAACTGTTGTACATGTGACTTGATCATCAATTGTTGCACATGTGAGTTAATCATCAATTGTTGCACATGTGACTTAATCATCAATTGTTGCACATGTGACTTGATCATCAACTAGAGTGTTAAATTTGTCACAGTTTCATAATAGTGAATCAGTTTGGAATGACATTTTACCATTCATGATTAATTTGGCTGAAGATATTAAAAAAATAATGATGTGCTTCCTTACATTTTTAGAAATTAAGTCGGAAGTGTCTAAGAGTGTTGACAGGGCGAGGCAAATTATAGTTGATAACAGGAGATTGACGGGAAATTCAGTAACTCTGTCTTGGGACTTGTAAATATTTCACACATGTTAGAAGATTTGTAAATGTTTCACACATGTTAGAAGATTTGTAAATGTTTCACACATGTTAGAAGATTTGTAAATGTTTCACACATGTTAGAAGATGAAGCATCATAGGTGAACATGATCACTGACATTCGTTCATTTAGACATTCGAAGCTTTTTTGTACTATTCTTTACTAGCATTATGTTAAATTCTGACTAAAAATTGCATGTCGACCAATTGTGGAATATATTGTGAATTAAGGAAAGATAAATTATCCACCAAGATCATGTTTAATCAAATATACATCTTTTTTTTCAGAAAGTTTCATCTCCCTCCAAATCATCAGTAAAATGCAAAACCAGACGTCTCATTAATATAATTATTTTGTTCCTGTTAGAAGTAAGTCTTATTTTGTACCATCAGCCAAATGGAGAATTTATTTTGTGCACATCTGTATATATGTTATTACTAAAGTACTTTGTTTGGCTCTATACATCTTTAATAAAATGTAAATTCAATATCTTTTAAATGTTGATTTAATCCTTTTTACCAATCAAAAATTATATGAGATTGTGTAAGTGTGCTGGGAAAAAATTGTGATGTGTAACATGTGAAGGCGTACCAAGTGTGATCTCCGTTCTTAGTTAACTGAAATTGTGATGATAACTTCCCTCGACTATGACCAACTTTATTTTCTGTTAAGGCAGAGTTAGAGCAAGCTAGAAGAGAGATTCAGCAGCTGAAAAGTATGTGCAAGTATTACACCCGGAACAACGTCGTCCAGGACAGCAAGTTTTATCCCTGGAACAACGTCGTCCAGGACAGCAAGTATTATCCCCGGAACAACGTCGTCCAGGACAGCAAGTTTTATCCCTGGAACAATGTCGTCCAGGACAGCAAGTATTATCCCCGGAACAACGTCGTCCAGGACAGCAAGTTTTATCCCTGGAACAACGTCGTCCAGGACAGCAAGTATTATCCCTGGAACAACGTCGTCCAGGACACCAAGTATTATCCCCGGAACAACGTCGTCCAGGACACCAAGTATTATCCCCGGAACAACGTCGTCCAGGACACCAAGTATTATCCCCGGAACAACGTCGTCCAGGACACCAAGTATTATCCCCGGAACAACGTCGTCCAGGACACCAAGTATTATCCCCGGAACAACGTCGTCCAGGACACCAAGTATTATCCCCGGAACAACGTCGTCCAGGACACCAAGTATTATCCCCGGAACAACGTCGTCCAGGACAGCAAGTATTATCCCCGGAACAACGTCGTCCAGGACAGCAAGTATTATCCCCGGAACAACGTCGTCCAGGACACCAAGTATTATCCCCGGAACAACGTCGTCCAGGACAGCCGCGGTGATGATCCCACCAATGACTGGATGCTGGCTGGAACGAACCAGACTAATTGTTATAACGTGACCCAGTGGCTAACGCGTTGGTCTGGAGTTTTGAGACTCACTGATCGCGGGTTCTAACCCCACCCGTGGTATGGTTTCTAATTGTTATATTTTAACTCGCAGACAACGCTGAAACGGCGGAGTCCCTTACCAACATCAAGGCAAAATAATGCAATAACGTAAAATAACACTACCATCAAGGACCCCAATGAAAATAAATCACTTTGTTGCACCATTCTGGATTATCCTACAGGGTAATTTTCACTATGTATGATAATTGTTCTTGTGTGTACCTGTGCCTAAATAAACTTATTCTTAAGTTGAAAAATAACAAAATGGCATCAACACACTCATTAAATATACCAATTATCCTTTACGTAAGATATACCAGTGTGAAAATGGATGGGAGGAGCCTGTGTCCACCTGTCAGATGGAAACAAAATTTGAGAAAGTAGCATTGTGAATATGACACCCACATGCAAATGTCCCATGGATATTTCTCAAGATACATTACACAAGGGTTGAAAATTTGAAGCCGATCGATTAAGGAGTTCTTTTGTAACTAACGAGAGAAAACAAGCAAAAATGTAGCTGAGTGTTGGAAATATTAGGAAAGTTTCTCCTCGCATGGCCAGCGGTAACAGCCTGGTTGATCAGGCCCTGATCCACTGGGAGGCCTGGTCGTGGACCAGGCCGCTGGGGCGTTGATCCACGGAATACCCTCCATGTCATTAAACTTAAAAATTTATATAAAATTGTGCATATTTATTTTTTCCAGTTTTCTTGACTTATTTACATTATATTTATAATTCTCTAAAATTCTGTAAAATAAAATATTTAGATTTTAAAAAAATCCTTATTTTATAAATTTTGAAAAAAAAGAGAAATTGGTAGCCATTCACCCCAAAATTAAGAATAAAACACTATTTATTAAGATACATTGGCATTTAGGGTTTGAAGCTGATCAGAAGAAGCATTCTCTACTTCTTACATGGGAAGCAACTTGCTTAATATAATTGGCAAATTGAAATTTACACATCTCATAGTCACAAGTTGTATTATAATAAATCCCATTAATAAAAAAGTTTAAAGCCAATCAGACAAAAAGAATTCTTTAGTAATTGATCTGATTCCAACGATTCCAAAATTTTTAACTTTTTCAGAAAGAAAACAAATTTACACTAACTCTAATTAAACTTATGCAGCAATGTGGCATGCAAAGAGTATGTTGCACTTTATTTGGCATATGTACACACTCCCAATCACAGACGAGCCTACCAAATACTGAGACGATGTGGTGTCACTCGTGGTCAACATTTGCCACAGACACCTCTAGCTGGTTGAAGCACGGTGCTCTCTCTCTCAGGCTTTTGTCTTTGCCTTTATCACCACTTGGTACACTTATATTCCATTCTTGTACATAGTGTACATAAGTGTACCTATCTGTATATAAACATTTGGTGAAGGAAAATACAAGTTAAAATATTCTGCTGAGTTTGTTTCACTCCAACTCATTACGACCAGGTCAATAGGCCATTATTACCTGTGTTCGTAATATGGGGGCCTGTCCGGGAGATGGAGCTGGAGCTAGTCTTGGTATCATTCAGATAGCCATCCTATCGCTTGGCATTGCATCAGCTTTGCCATCATTTTCGTTATTGCGTGTCAGCCTTGCTATTGTGCGTGTATCCCTCAGTCGTACTGTGCTTTTGCTGCTTGTTGCATGTGCAAACAGCGTGTTACATTGGGGTTTATGCCACCTGCACGAGTCAGGAGATTGGTGTCTGAGTTTACTGTACTAAATCTGCCCAAAACAGCGCTGCTGGCGAATTGCTCGTTCTGTTGGTATAGAGTATGAACGAACTCTCACTGCTGTTCTGCTTCGTGACATTATTCATACAAAGTAAAAAAATGAAGCAACTATGGTGCACTAAACGGAGGTATCTCTCGCTACAGGAGCTGTTAATCACAGATCTCTGCTTAGGTTCCCTGGTAATGTGGGAGGGACAACACCAGAGCAACCAGACAAGCAGTCTCGTGAAGAAGCAGGTGCATTGGGTTTCTCTCAGGGCGAGTCCACTTCACTGGCGCCTGAGTTAACCAAACTCAATCTTGAAACAACAAGTTAGCAGCTAGGGAGGAGTTTAATAGAGAGAAGGAGAGGAGGCAATTTAAGTGGATTTTGGATGAATTTGGTGTGCAAAAGGCAGTACAGCTAGTTCCTCATTTTGTTGAAGCTGAGCCCGAACAGTTTTTTGAGGTATTTGAAAACCAGGCTCGAGCATTAAAGTGGCCTGAGGAGCATTGGGCAGCATTGGTGCATACAGCGTTGTACGATAAGGCACAAGAGGAATTTGTCAACAATCGAGTGGTTATAACCACGGTTCTTGGGGCTTATCAGTGTATTCCCACCAAGTACAGGAGGGAATTCAAATTAGGCAAACGTCAGCTGGGTCAGTCTCAAGTAGACTTTGTAAGGCAGCAGCCGAAAGCCTTCACCAAATGGAACAAGGCAAGTGGTGTCGCAAATTTTTCTGATTTAGTCCAGCTACTTTTGGTGGATAACCTGCTGGAATCTGTTGGACCAGAGGTTCGAGTCTTTCTTAAAGATCCTTCGTTGACCACTGCATTGGAAGCAGCCAGGTTGGCTGACACTTTTGAGACTAACCACTCCTTGTCTGAGTGGTCTTATTTTTCTTCCCTACCGCCTAGCATAAGTAGAGATCGTCAGAGAAGATCTCCTGACTGGATGACGAAGTGGCAGGACGAAGGTGAACGACGACAGCAACCAACTAAGTCACCTGGTGAGCAACAATATCAAACTCATGGTCAACCTGATGAGCGACATAAATCCCATGCTCAACACGTGAACAACAACATCAGTACACATATTGGCGCCAAACACAAAATCAGCAGGGAGCCAGAGGAAAACCTGAGGTAACTTGTTTTTTGTACCCTAAATCCGGCCATCTAAGGTCCACGTGCCCAACTAAACCCCAACCATTAGGGAGAATTACTATTATTCCTATTGAAATGAATCAGAAAGAAGTAGAATGTGTATGGCCCCGTACTACAGTACTTGCCATATCGTCCTTCAGGAGAGAGGGAGTACTTCCCCTCTCTGAACAAACTTCATTACATTCATCAGTTCTTTTAGAGGCATTTGAAGTAGTATTTTCTGTCTCTTTACATAGAATATACGTGCAGAGTAAATAATACACTGGATATTTGACTGTAGGTGTTTCTGATGGATTTCCTATAAAAGATGCTGTGCTATAACTAGGTAATAACATTCTGAATTCCACAACGTGTGCAGAACTTATAGTGTCTAATCCTTCTCCGATGTTGGCCATAACGCGGGCAAAATCCAAAGGGATGTCTGATGAGAATGCTGACCCATCCTTGGACGACTCTGATCTTGGACTAGAAAATTTGTTTTACGAGGATAACTGTCCAGGTCCTCGTAAATTTAGTGAACAGACCCAGATCAAGCCTTCCTATTCCAGGGTTGCAGGATTGCCAGTTGTCTCTGTTTCCATGCCCGAGGGACTGTCCTTTCAGGAGGAACAGCAAAAAGATCCTTCTTCTTTAAACTTAGCTTTTCAAATTGCCAGGGGTGAATCTCACTCAGATCACCCAGTCAAATATAAATTTAAAAAAGACTTCTTAATCTGCACGGAGACTGGTAAGGAGGTAGAGGGAAGGCAAAAGACATAGATTGGTAGTTCCTAAAAAGTTTCGATCACAAATATTAAATATATTTCACAATTCTTCGTTAGGAGGACACTTAGGAATTACCAAAACCTTGTATAGAATACTAAAAGAGTTTTACTGGCCAGAGATAAGGCAAGATGTGAAAAATCACATCCACTGTTGTAGGGAATGTCAGCAGGTAGGAAAACCTGGACACCCCATTAAACCTGCACCTCTCCATCCCTTACCCACAGATGGAGAACCTTTCGCAGAATTAAGTCCAAGTCAGGGAACCAGTACTTATTCACTATTATGGTCAAAGTTACTAGGTATCCAGAAGCAATCCCAATGCGCTGAATCAACACCAAAGCCATTCTTAAAGCTCTAATTAAATTTAGTTCCCACTTTGGCATTCCTAAGTCTATACAGAGTGACCAGGGTACTAATTTTACTCCCAAAGCGTTTAGGGAAGCATGAACTAGGCTACGAATAATTCATAAATTATCCACTGCCTATCATCGTCAGTCCGAAGGCGCCTTGGAATGATTTCATTAAACATTAAAAACCATGATGAGAACTTATAGCATCCATTTCCCTACAGACTGGTGTGAATCACTTCCTCTGTTGCTGTTCGCAATGAGAGAAACTGTGCAGGAGTCCACAGGGTACAGTCCATTTGAGCTGATCTTTGGGCACAATGTACGAGGTCCTCTTCGAATGCTCAAGGAAGGATGGATGGGAGAAGACGCCTGCATAACACTCTACAACCCTTCTTCATGGTTGCAGGTGCCACGTCAGTTGGTTAAGGCTAACTTAAAAAGAGCTCAAAACATTATGAAACAGAGGTATGACAGAAACTCAGTTTCGCTCCTTCAACCTAGGAGACAAAGTGCTCGTGCAGCAACCTATACCTAGCCACACCTTAAAAGCTAGATTTACGGGACTTATCTGATGAAAATTATGTGGTAGCTTCCCTTGATAAGTCTTCAAAGAGTAAAACATACCACATAAATCAGATTAAAGCATTTAATACTCCAAATAAAGTCCCAGTAATGACTCTGTCCTCTGCCACTGTAGACGACCCATACTCCTTGCACCCTATTCCCGAATTTCAAGTAAAGCTTCCCAATTCTGTCCTCCTCAAGGACCCTAGATAACTAGCTAGCTAACTAGCTAACTGCGCTCCTACAATCTTACTCTGACATATTTTCGGATGTTCCAAAAAAATGTACACTAGGATATCATGATGTAGATGTTGGAAATTCTAAACCTATTAAACTCTCCCCCTACAGAGCTAATCCTGAAAAATAAAGGCTACTTCAGCAGGAGGTACCATTTCTGTTAGAACACGGGTTAGTGGAAGTCATCTAGTCCGTGGACTTCACTGTGCATCTTGTTAAGATGTCTGATGGAGGGTTTCGAATGTGTACAGACTACCGTAGGGTGAATGAGGTCACTATTCCATATGCTTACCCTCTGCCACATTTGGATGATGTAGTTGACTTTGTGGGTAAGGCCAATTTTGTGTCTAAATTAGACCTCTTACAGGCTGATCCATCAGGCTATTAAAAGACTTGAAGGCACCTCAGCTTACCTAGATGATATTGTAGTAGTGTCCGATAATTGGGACAAACATATGTCCAGGCTTAAAGCTCTCTTTGAGAAATTTCGGTTTCCAGTTAACTGTTAATTTATGTAAGTCATCCTTTGGAAAGTCTATTGTTACTTTTTTGGGCCATGAAGTAGGTAGTGGTAAAGTGGCCCCTTAAATTTGCTAAAATTCTTGCCATTAAAAATTATTCAGTACCTTATGATAGAAAATCCCTCCGACGTTTCTTAGGTATGGTAGGGTTATATAGACAATTCGAAAGAACTTTTCAGATATTGTAGCCCCCTAACCTCACTTACCAGTCAGAAAACTCCATTTCAATGGACTCTAGAGTGCCATGACTTTTATCAAAGCCAAACGTCTACTTTGTACTGCACCCATTCTCCTGTATCCTGTCTCCTGTCTCCTGTCTCCTACAGGTTGATGCATGTGAGTCAGGGGTAGGGGTAGTTCTTCTACAAAACTCTGGGGAGTGTTTACAGCCTGTAGCTTACTTCTCGGTCAAGTATCAATCTCACCAGAGGGCCTACTCCAAAATTAATAAAGAAGCCCTCGCTCTGTTACTTTCATTAGAATACTTCGAGGTCTACGTTGGGCAGTCGTCCCAAGTGATCACAGTCTACAGTGACTACAACCCTCTGGTCTACATCAACTCCATGAAGAACCATAACACATGCCTCATGCGTTGGAGTCTCAGTCTGCAACCATACAATATGAATATTGTACATATTGCCGGATTCCCTTTCTCGTATTTAAATTTAAGTTAGGATGTGTTAGGTTAGATTTTGTTAGGGACTATATGGGTAGCCTAGCTCTTTTCCTCCCCCTCCCCTTTTGTATATATAAGAATGTTTAATGTTAACGGTGAGGAGGGGGGGTGGATGGTTTGGTGAAGTGTCTTGACCCTACTTTACCCCTACTGTCCACTGTGTCACTTTAGTTTAGAGTTTGTCTCTGTCTCTAGAAAAGTTGAGCTCTATCTAATGAGTTGGATGGTTGAGAGGAAAGGTGGTTTCATTATTGTTCATTGCCATGGTGGCACGCTACCCATGGAGGTGGAAGCCTAGTCCTGGCTATTAGAGCCCTTTTGGGGTAGGTGTGGCATGCAAGGAGTACGTTACAATTTATTCGGCGTATGCACACACACCCATATAGGCTGCCTCCCAACCAGCGAACCGGGTGCTAAGGGTTTAACGATCTTTTGGGGCCCAATCGTTAAATCAGTACTCTTGGTTCATTGACCAATCACAGACGAGCGTGCCAAGTGCTGAGACGATGTGGTGTCACTCATGGTCAACATTTGCCAGACTCGCCTCTAGCTGGTTGAAGCACAGTGCTCTTTTTCTCTCTCAAGCTTTTGTCTTTGCCTTTATCACCGTGTGGTACACTTATATTCTATTCTTGAACATAGTGTACATAAGTGTACATATCTGTATGTAAACATTTGGTGAAGGAACATGTATGTTAAATATTCTGCTGAGTTTGTGTCGCTCCAACCCATTACGACCAGGTCAATAGACCATTATTTTCTGTGTTCTTAATAGGCATCATACTTTTCATAGGCTGTATTGTCAGTAATATTTTGAAGACAGTCAGAAGAACCATTTTTTAATTTAATGAATAAAAATTAGTATAACTATTTACTCACCTCGACTCGAACTGCAGTCCACATAAGTGTTATTCTTGGTATTGGGATATTTCAGTATTTTGCAAGTGGACTTTCTCACTGTGTTAAGTACTGTCAAGTGGACTTCCTCACTGTGTTAAGTACTGTCATGTGGACTTCCTCACTTTGTTAAGTACTGTCATGTGGACTTCCTCACTGTGTTAAGTACTGTCATGTGGACTTTCTCACTGTGTTAAGTACTGTCATGTGGACTTCCTCACTTTGTTAAGTACTGTCATGTGGACTTCCTCACTTTGTTAAGTACTGTCATGTGGACTTCCTCACTTTGTTAAGTACTGTCATGTGGACTTCCTCACTTTGTTAAGTACTGTCATGTGGACTTCCTCACTGTGTTAAGTACTGTCATGTGGACTTCCTCACTGTGTTAAGTACTGTCATGTGGACTTCCTCACTGTGTTAAGTACTGTCATGTGGACTTCCTCACTGTGTTAAGTACTGTCATGTTGACTTCCTCACTGTGTTAAGTACTGTCATGTGGACTTCCTCACTGTGTTAAGTACTGTCATGTGGACTTCCTCACTGTGTTAAGTACTGTCATGTGGACTTCCTCACTGTGTTAAGTACTGTCATGTGGACTTCCTCACTGTGTTAAGTACTGTCATGTGGACTTCCTCACTGTGTTAAGTACTGTCATGTGTCTTGACCATCAAGTTAATATTGTGTAATATCATGATGTCTACCAGTACTTAGTTCATGGCTTGATTGCCCAGTGAGAGAGAAGTGGATGTGAGAGAGATCTTTCTCAACAAACTGGATGTGAGAGAGATCTTTCTCAACAAGCTGGATGTCTAGACGAGTTTCGACTAAACTAATACTGAAAGAACTGCAGTTTCTCTTTTCAGTGTGTCTAGTGGCTCGGCTGGCATCGTGTATAAATGGGACACAACAGTTTGGTATCTTTATTCTGGAATAAAGATACCCAAATGTTGCACAAGTGTCTTATTTACCTCACACACTGAGCGTCTGGGGTTCAATTTCCGGCATGGGTGGAAACGTTGGCCATGTTTCTTTACACCTGCTGTCCCTGTTCAGTAAGTAGGTACCTGGGTGTTAGTCACCATACATCTGCTATCCCTTTTCACCTAGAAGTAAATACGTAACAGGGCATTATTCACCATACACCTGCTGTCCCTGTTCACCTTGAAATAGGTACCTAGTGTTAGTCACCTTATTCCTGCTGGTACTAGTCACCCAGCAGCCTATGCACAGTGGCATGTTTATTCACTACTTTTCTTATCATGCTTCCTCTGTCAAGAAGAGTGTTCTTATCTCCCTCTTGCTCCGTGCTCTCCGCATTTGTCATCCTCAGTTCCTTGAAGCAGAAATTTCCACTCTTCATAATTCATTTTCCCGTCTTGGCTACCCTTCCCATTTCATAGACTCTGTCTTCTCATGTGCTAAATGGACTTTCTTCTCTCCCAAACTCTCTACTCCTGGGAACTCTCCTGTCCTCTGCCTTCCCTACATTTCCAGTCTCTCTAATCTCAACAGCTCTCTCCGTTCCTTAGACATCAAACTTACCTTTCGCCAGACTAACACTCTTCGCACTAATCTAGTTCATACCTCCCCTCCCTCTATAGATCCTCCTGGTGTCTACTCTATATCTTGCTCCTCCTGTCCTCTTCAGTAGTTTGGAGAAACTGGCCGATCTCTTTCTGACAGACTTAGGGAGCACAAAAATAGTGTTAGGCCGACACTAATAATGCTCTTTTCTGTCATGTCAGAGATCACAGTCATCCTATTGACTGGTCTTCTGCTAAAACTGTCTATCCTACGTCTAACTTTCACAGTCGTCGTCTGGTTGAATCCTCCCTTATACACAACTTTCCCTGTATGAATCTTAGCCCTGGCTTTGTCTCTGTTGATGCTTTCCTCTCCCATTACATTGTTGAATGTTCCAAACTTCAGAACACCCGTGGCTTAACCTGATTCTTTTTTCCTCTTCTCCCTCTTTCCCTTTTCTCTTTCTTCTTTGTTTTCTTTCTTCTTCCTTATATATTTGTCTTTGTTCCTACCCTCTGTGGGCCCTTAGCTCTCTTGTGGGCCCCTAGCTCCCTTGCAGTGCTCCTGTTTCTTAGTATTTGACTGACTCCACAACCACTACCACTACCTCCACCACTACCTCCACCACTACCTCCACCACTACCTCCACCACTACCTCCACCACTACCTCCACCACTACCTCTCTTGCTCCCGTCAATGTCTGCTGGCCTATATATACTCCCTCCTTCTCTCCTATTTGTTAGTGTGACTTTGTAAATGGTCCAAGTCGGACCGAAACGTCGTGGTAAGCTCCTCTCTTCTATGTGCGGGTTATTTGTGCATTGTTCCAGTCACCGTATTGTGCTTTTTTTTGTTATTGAGTACTTAAGAATCTATACATTCTATAATAGTTATCTAATATTTTCAATAAATCTTTTTCTATAGATTAAAATTAAATGGTTTTCTTTCTTTACTTTATGGATAAACAAAAGCAAAATTTATTACCGACACTAATTGGAAATTATTCAACAACTACTACTATTACTACTACTACTACTGGTATTACTATTACTACTACTATTATTACTACTACCACTGCTACTATTATTACTACTGATGTTATTAATAATTCTGCTACTACTACTACTGCAACTACAATCATTACTACTACTACTACAACTACTACTACTATTAGTACTACTATTAATGTTTCTACTACTATTATTATTACTACGACTACTACTACTACAACTACTGTTATTACTACTCCTACTGCGAATATACCGGCTAATCTCCAACAACAACAACAACAATACTGCTTCTATTACTATTATTACTACTACCACTATTAAAACTACTATTTTTATTACTGCTTCTACTACTATTATTATTACTACTTCAACTAATTTGGAAATTTATAGAGACCAAAATTTCACCGACTGGATTTCTTTGTAAATAAGCTGATGCGGCAGTCGCAGGAACCCTTAACACCCACCCAAACAGCGATACTAGACTGAAAACTGTACGAAATATAGTTATTGAAATTTTAAGTAAATTTATTCAGGTACAGATAAACATAAATACACCAGGCCATGGTGGCTCGTTACCTGGTGGCAAAAGCTCTCGCTTCACACGGTGAACGTCCGGGTTCGATTCCAGGCGAGGGTTGAAACATTGGGCGTGTTTCCTTACGCTGGTTGTCTATGTTCACCCATCAGTAATAATGGGTACCTGGGTGTTAGTGGACTGGTGTGGGTCGCATTCTGGGACAAAACGGAACTAATTTGCGGGAAATGGTCTGCATAACAAGCAGCTTTCTATATATTAGTATGTTATTGATGTCAGCTATGGTCTGTACACGTAAAAATAAAAATATTGTATTATAAATATATTCATACATAGCAGCATATGTGTAGATTAACTAGGATAACCAAAAAAGTCAAAGTGACTTATTTTCATTAGGGGTCCTTGTGATACTTTATTATTTAAACATTAAAAGGAGAAATAATAATATCTTGATTTGCACAAGTAAATGTAAAAGGTATACAGAGCATAGCTGACATCAATGACATACTACTATATAGAAAGTCCCTTGTTATGCTGAGCATTTCCCGCAAATTAGGTCAGTTTTGTCCCAGGATGAGACCCACACCAGTCCACTAACTCCCTACTAATGGGGAACATAGACAAGCAGTGTAAAGAAACACGCTCAATGTTTGTACGCTCACTGGGAATCGAACCCGTACCCTCGTCATGTGAAGCGAGAGCTTTGGCCACAAGGCCACGGGGCACCGTATACTAGGAATAAGGTAACCTGAGTTATTTACATTAACATTAAATAGGATATATCACAGAAATAGGTTCATGTATGTTAGGTATACCATAAATCACTCTCCTCCCTTTCTGTCGCTACATTCATTAGGGACCTTAGTAAGTAAATTTATTCAGGTATACATAAATACAGTTACATAAATTATTATACATAACAACATATGTGTAGATTACCTAGGATAACCCAAGGAAGTTAAAATGACTTCCATTGGATACTATTGACTCTCTTCTGGAACATATTCAGTCAAGGAAATGAGTGAGTTACTAAAGTCCCAGTATGACTCAGTTTTTAGCGAGCCGCTAACCAGACTGAAAGTCGAAGACCTAAATGAATTTTTTATGAGAGTGCCACAGAACTTGATGGACGCAAACCTATCTGACACTATTCTGACGCCAAATGACTTCGAAGAGGCGATAAATGACATGCCCATGCACTCCGCCCCAGGCTCTGTTCCACAAGGCACAGTACTTGCTCCCATCTTGTTCCTCATCCTCATATCGGACATAGACAGGAATATAAACCACAGTGCCGTGTCCTCCTTTGCTGATGACACCCGAATCTGCATGAGAGTGTCCACCATTGAAGACACTGCAAGTCTCCAAACAGACATCAACCAAATCTTTAAATGGGCTGCAGAAAACAATATGAGGCTTAGTGATGAGAAATTTCAATTACTCTGATATGGAAAACGTGAGGAAATTAAAATTTCATTGGAGTATAAAACAAATTCCAACCACACAATAGAGCGAAAAACTAATGTCAAAGACCTGGGAGTGATCATGTCAGAGGATCTCACCTTCAAGGACAATACCACTGTAGCAATCGCATCTGCTAGAAAAATGACAGGATGGATAATGAGAACCTTCAAAAGCAGGGATGCCAAGCCCATGTTGACACTTTACAGATCGCTTGTTCTATCTAGGCTTTAATATTGCTGCACACTAACCGCACCTTTCAAGGCAGGTGAAATTGTTGAACTAGAAAATATGCAGAGAACCTTCACGGCACGCATAAGTGCCATAAACCACCTCAATTACTGGGAACGCTTGAAGTTCCTAAACCTGTACTCCCTAGAACGCAGGCGGGAGAGATACATTATTATATACACTTGGAAAAATCCTAGAGGGATTAGTACCAAACTTGCACACGAGAATCACTCCCTACGAAAGCAAAAGACTCGGCAGAAGATGTAACATCCCCCCAATGAAAAGCAGGGGTGCCACTAGCACGCTGAGACAAAACACAATAAGTGTCAGGGGCCCAAGACTGTTCAACTGCCTCCCAGCATCTAAAGTCAGTGCCTGACCAGCCGGGCAGTGGTTCGTACGCCGGCCTGCGTGCGGCCAGCAGTAACAGCCTGGTTGATCAGGCACTGATTCACCATGAGGCCTGGTCACAGACCGGGCCGCGGGGGCGTTGACCCCTGGAACTCTCTCCAGGTAAACTCCAGGTAAACAGTGCAGTCAAACCAGTAGCGAAATCGTTGAGAAATTTGTGGCAGCGATTGAAGCTCTGCGATCCATAAGAAAATTTGGATACAAGAGGAGCAGCACAAGGTCTTCCTGATGTGTGCGATTTCACATTTTTGTATTATCTATATTTCTGGTGTGACTTGCTTCGGGAGGTTCAGCTTGCACACCAGCACTAGCCTTGCACACCAGCACTAGCCTTGCACACCAGCACTAGCTTCACCACCAGTTGACAACGTGGTGTTGAAGCTAGAGGCACTGCTATTATTTTTGTATGAAGGGCGAGATCGCATAGTGGAGAATTCAATACAACAAACACTCTTGAAATGTGAGGAATATGGATTTCCAACAGAGAGAAGAATCGGGTTAAAGAAAAGGATGGCAGGGGAGAAGGCAAGAGATTCCAGACTCACTCTAGAGGAAGAAAACAAGAGGGTGATGTTGGAGGCATTGATCGTATTCAAAATGAACTCAAAATACGATCATAAGCAACCAAGGATGTGGCAGCCATGTTTGGGGTCATTCAAACAAAGAATCTTGTGCAGCTACTGAAGAAGAATTGGAGGTGATGCTTCAAGACTCAGTCTTCTATAATGAAATATGCAAGAATGAGCTCATGCTTGAAGTACCAAGACTTAGGAGGCACCAGCAAGTTCCTGTTGTTGATCTTGAGAAAGTTAAGCACTGGACAGCACTGGATGTACTAACATTCACAGCTGGATGGAATTTCATTGAATCTCTTGCAACTCTGACACTCTGCCTGAGGTTGTTCCTTACTGTATGTGTTTCTGTGGCTTCTTGTGATAGGAATTTCTCGAAGTTGAAGTTGATTAAAAACTATTTACGGTCCACAATGAGTCAATCTAGAATCTCTGACTAAGTAATGTTATCCATAGAAAATGGGTCAGTTGACAGCATTGATTTTGATGATGTGATAGATGATTTCGCAGGATTGAAGGCAAGGAAATATAAGATCTGATTCACTGAGATGTTACCTGTACTCAACGTCACTGAGATGTTACCTGTACTCAACGTCACTGAGATGTTACCTGTACTCAACGTCAAATCGGAAAAAGTCTTTCTCTGATATTGCAATGTTTTTCTTTATTTTTCATTTTTCATTTTTTTCATTTTTGAAGATGAATAAATGTAGGATGTGTTGGTTGTCCTCAAAGTGATATTTGAGTTTGTTTCCTCAATATTACTACGATTATTTATTTTATCATTAATAAAGTTGAGAATTATTCTCCTGTTCGGTTCATGGCTCTTAAACGTTCTCATTGGTAAACATTGGTCATGCAGTAGTGACGTAACTGGTCATGCAGTAGTGACGTAACTGGTCATGCAGTAGTGACGTAACTGGTCACGCAGTAGTGACGTAACTGGTCACGCAGTAGTGACGTAACTGGTCATGCAGTAGTGACGTAACTGGTCATGCAGTAGTGACGTAACTGGTCATGCAGTAGTGACGTAACTGGTCATGCAGTAGTGACGTAACTGGTCATGCAGTAGTGACGTAACTGGTCATGCAGTAGTGACGTAACTGGTCATGCAGTAGTGACGTAACTGGTCATGCAGTAGTGACGTAACTGGTCATGCAGTAGTGACGTAACTGGTCATGCAGTAGTGACGTAACTGGTCATGCAGTAGTGACGTAACTGGTCATGCAGTAGTGACGTAACTGGTCATGCAGTAGTGACGTAACTGGTCATGCAGTAGTGACGTAACTGGTCATGCAGTAGTGACGTAACTGGTCATGCAGTAGTGACGTAACTGGTCATGCAGTAGTGACGTAACTGGTCATGCAGTAGTGACGTAACTGGTCATGCAGTAGTGACGTAACTGGTCATGCAGTAGTGACGTAACTGGTCATGCAGCAGTGACGTAACTGGTCATGCAGTAGTGACGTAACTGGTCATGCAGTAGTGACGTAACTGGTCATGCAGCAGTGACGTAACTGGTCATGCAGTAGTGACGTAACTGGTCATGCAGTAGTGACGTAACTGGTCATGCAGTAGTGACGTAACTGGTCATGCAGTAGTGACGTAACTGGTCATGCAGTAGTGACGTAACTGGTCATGCAGTAGTGACGTAACTGTTCATGCATTAGTGACGTAACTGGTCATGCAGTAGTGACGTAACTGGTCATGCAGTAGTGACGTAACTGGTCATGCAGTAGTGACGTAACTGGTCATGCAGTAGTGACGTAACTGGTCATGCAGTAGTGACGTAACTGGTCATGCAGTAGTGACGTAACTGGTCATGCAGTAGTGACGTAACTGGTCATGCAGTAGTGACGTAACTGGATTTTATTAACCCCATCCCTCTGCCTTTGGATTTCATGGGGGTGACACCAACGATGCCGCCCCGGGTGACACCAAAGATGCCGCCCCGGGTGACACCAAAGATGCCGCCCCGGGTGACACCAACCCTAGCAACGTCACTGATAACCATTGTTATTTAGTATAAAGGGGTTTCTAAAAGGGGTGAACACTGGGGTACTGGAGAGAGATGTGCAATTAAACATTTGCAATCTAATAGAAAGTTACTTTTAACAACGACGCGGATGTTTGGAAGATTCTGAAGAGACGTTACGAAGGTTGCTGGACGAATTTGGAAGGATATGTAAATATGTAAATATCTGAACAATCATGGAAAAGACGAAGGTCTTGAGAGCAAATGAAAAAATGCCAGTAAAATAGGAAATAAAACCTGAGCGAACGCTCAGTGAATATTTTTATTGTTTTATTTATCGACCGAATTCAATCATTTTGTTATAGTGTTTTCTTATGATCATTCTAAGAAAAACGTTTGACAGAAATCGGAAGTCAATTAATTTAATAAAAAATATTAAAATTTATTTTTATTTGAGTAGACATAGCCCCAGTATAGGCAATGTAAAAAAATATTTTCGCAGTCTCTACAAATAATGTACAATCGATTTTTTTCACTACTCGAAATCGTGCTTTATTTATTCACCCCCAAAAAAATAATAATAATATATTGGTAGGTTTTTAATTAAATAAATTATCGGTTCTTTACTTCTGCTCATAAAAGCAAACATTTTCGGGATACAAGTTATACAGACCATAGCTGACATCAATGACATACTACTGTATAGAAAGCCACTTGTTATGCTGAGTATTTCCCGCAAATTAGGTCAGTTTTGTCCCAGGATGCGACCCACACCAGTCCACTAACACCCAGGTTCCCATTTTACTGATGGGTGAACATAGACAACCGGTATATAGAAACACGCCCAATGTTTCAAACCTTGCCGGGAATCGAACCCGGACCCTAAGCGAGTGAAGAGAGAGCTTTGGCACCAGGCCACGGACCACCGTTATATTTCATTCATTATTTATAGAGATATCAAAGTAAATAGGACAACAACTTATTTTCAAGATATTCGGTGTAAACGGCAGCAGCATCCCCTCGCAGGAAAAAAATCATTTTCTTGAGAGAGATTGACGTTATTTACATGATCAAAGAGGCTGACCAGGTCAAGACTAAACAGGACTCAGTGTGAATACCCTGGGAAGATTCCAGTGCAGCGAGAAGACATTCCAGTGCATCGTTTCAACATGAATAGTGGAAGTGTTGTGTAGTTTGTGAAGGTTGATGAGTGGTGGTAGTGGAGATTGTCACAGACCCACTGTGCCTGGGTGCCAGCCACGTAATATACAAACCTGGAAAAGCCTCCATAAACACATCTACCTCCAGCACAGGCAACATGCTTCCAGTTAACTTAAAAGTGAATACATGTCGGTGCATAGAATAATTAGAGGCATATGGTGTGGGAAGCAATATGGTGTTGAGAGTAACGAGGTCGGGACCAGTCAGTGCCTCCTCCCCCACTCCACGGGAGAGGGGGAGGAGACAGGGTGGGTAGGTGAAGATGAGGAAACACACTGGTTTAAGCAGTGCACATACCCACACTTTCATGATGTGCATGACAGTGTGAACAACAGCTTGCAATCCGTGTGTAGTGTACAGTGCCCCTCACTCCTCTCCCCGGGCTTGTCCAGTGTGTAGTGTACAGTGCCCCTCACCCCTCTCCCCGGGCTTGTCCAGTGTGTAGTGTACAGTGACCCTCACCCCTCTCCCCGGGCTTGTCCAGTGTGTAGTGTACAGTGCCCCTCACTCCTCTCCCAGGGCTTGTCCAGTGTGTAGTGTACAGTGCCCCTCATTCCTCTCCCAGGGCTTGTCCAGTGTGTAGTGTACAGTGCCCCTCACTCCTCTCCCCGGGCTTGTCCAGTGTGTAGTGTACAGTGCCCCTCATCCATCTCCCTGGGCTTGTCCAGTGTGTAGTGTACAGTGCCCCTCACCCCTCTCCCCGGGCTTGTCCAGTGTGTAGTGTACAGTGCCCCTCACTCCTCTCCCGGCTTGTCCAGTGTGTAGTGTACAGTGCCCCTCACCCCTCTCCCGGGCTTGTCCAGTGTGTAGTGTACAGTGCCCCTCACCCCTCTCCCTGGGCTTGTCCAGTGTGTAGCGTACAGTGCCCCTCACCCCTCTCCCTGGGCTTGTCCAGTGTGTAGTGTACAGTGCCCCTCACCCCTCTCCCCGGGCTTGTCCAGTGTGTAGTGTACAGTGCCCCTCACCCCTCTCCCCGGGCTTGTCCAGTGTGTAGTGTACAGTGCCCCTCACCCCTCTCCCCGGGCTTGTCCAGTGTGTAGTGTACAGTGCCCCTCATCCCTCTCCCTGGGCTTGTCCAGTGTGTAGTGTACAGTGCCCCTCACCCCTCTCCCCGGGCTTGTCCAGTGTGTAGTGTACAGTGCCCCTCACCCCTCTCCCCAGGCTTGTCCAGTGTGTAGTGTACAGTGCCCCTCACCCCTCTCCCTGGGCTTGTCCAGTGTGTAGTGTACAGTGCCCCTCACCCCTCTCCCTGGGCTTGTCCAGTGTGTAGTGTACAGTGCCCCTCACCCCTCTCCCCGGGCTTGTCCAGTGTGTAGTGTACAGTGCCCCTCACCCCTCTCCCCGGGCTTGTCCAGTGTGTAGTGTACAGTGCCCCTCACCCCTCTCCCCGGGCTTGTCCAGTGTGTAGTGTACAGTGCCCCTCACCCCTCTCCCTGGGCTTGTCCAGTGTGTAGTGTACAGTGCCCCTCACCCCTCTCCCGGGCTTGTCCAGTGTGTAGTGTACAGTGCCCCTCACCCCTCTCCCCGGGCTTGTCCAGTGTGTAGTGTACAGTGCCCCTCACCCCTCTCCCGGGCTTGTCCAGTGTGTAGTGTACAGTGCCCCTCACCCCTCTCCCGGGCTTGTCCAGTGTGTAGTGTACAGTGCCCCTCACCCTCTCCCAGGGCTTGTCCAGTGTGTAGTGTACAGTGCCCTCACCCTCTCCCAGGGCTTGTCCAGTGTGTAGTGTACAGTGCCCCTCACCCCTCCCCGGGCTTGTCCAGTGTGTAGTGTACAGTGCCCCTCACCCCTCTCCCCGGGCTTGTCCAGTGTGTAGTGTACAGTGCCTCACCCTCTCCCGGGCTTGTCCCGTGTGTGTACAGTGCCCTCACCCTCTCCCGGGCTTGTCCAGTGTGTAGTGTACAGTGCCCCTCACCCCTCTCCCGGGCTTGTCCAGTGTGTAGTGTACAGTGCCCCTCACCCCTCTCCCGGGCTTGTCCAGTGTGTAGTGTACAGTGCCCCTCACCCCTCTCCCGGGCTTGTCCAGTGTGTAGTGTACAGTGCCCCTCACCCCTCTCCCTGGGCTTGTCCAGTGTGTAGTGTACAGTGCCCCTCCCGCGCCTCTCATAACCCAAATGGAAATAATTAACTTTGTCTGACTTTTTGGGGTTATCCTAGGATTTATACACATATGCTGCTATGTATGATAATCTATGTAACTGTATTTGTGTATACCTGAATAAACTTACTTTCTTATTTACCCTGGGCTTCCCCCACCAAACTACCTGCGCCTCCAACATTCAACTCCCCCGCCTCAACCACCTAACTCCCAGCGACACCCCAACTGTAGAGGGTACTTTTCCCCTCCCAGCCCCTCAAACCCCACCAGGCCACCACACTGGCGCCCTCCCATGCCCACGATGTCAGCGATGTCACAAGATGTGCTTGGGTTTCCTGGAACTTCCACTACAGAGCCAACACCATGGAATTCGTTCACGAGGCAACTGTCAGGAGTGCCACAGGAAGTGTGCGCTCAATCCCTCAAATCTCAACATTCGTGCACACAATGGATGTCTAAGCTCCCAGAGAGCTCCAAGTGGGAAGAGCCAACAGCACCTCCCAGCAGACGGAGCTGACAGCTACCCTGACTTCACCTCTACAGAGGACCTAAATTCTGCAATCAAATTAACATCCACCAGGACGCTGACACACATCCCCAAAGCAGCTCTCCCTCAAGCTGCCAGCAAATTCACTGACCTCTTGAAGAAAGTCAACGATGTCCCTGCAACCAAAGGATCCTGGCACAACCTACTGCTATTTGACAATGCCTGTCTGGCTGTCCCACTAAGGAGGGACAAGTCCCTAGCAACATCTGTTATTTGGGCAATAAATGCATTCCCTACAGATGATTATTAATTTCTGATATATATTCACTGTCTTCTATTTTTCCTTGTTTTTCAGTGATTATTCATAATTTTACTAGCATTCTATTATTTATTCCTTTTGTGTGTTCCTGTAATTCCAACAGATTGATAATTGATTTTCAGAGTGAAATCTTTTATAATTTAATGTTCTTCATATTTTTTTTATATATTGTCATAATTCTTGTATTCTACTTATCTTATCTTTATCATCTATTAATCATTATTTTATATAATTTGTTTTGTGTCTCATTTTCATATAATTTCTTATCTGCCACATTTCATTTACCAGTAAATATTAAGTTAACCTTGTCTGAAAATCAATTTAAGACTCTTCTCAAAAACCACCTACTCACCCTAAATTAAATACTCATACTGAAAATTACTACTTTCAAAAATGCTCAATATTATTTTCCTATAAGATAATTTCAATTTTATATTACCATCCTCCTAAACACTTGTTACAGTGTAATATCATCATATTGTAATTTGAAATCAAATATATAACTAGAAAAATCTCAATCAAGTTCTCTAATATTATGTACATAGTCTATAAAGTCATTAGATTAAGCTGCCCCTAATGCCATGGCATGTCAGTGGCTCTCCTGGCACTTCAGTTTATGATTGTAACTACAAATATCTATGTAAAATTACAATGAAATACGTGAGGAGGTGTTGATTCACCGGGAATTCTCCCGGCCCGGGTCTTTACCAGATGGCGACCCGGCTCCGGCTCCCTGGCGTGGGAGTGTCAGAGACCTATGTCTCCCATGGGAGGGGGTACCCCTCAGCGGCGGGACCAACTGGCCCCAGGCCTAGCCACATTCCCCACCAGCACGAGGCATGGAGGTAGATAGATGCTAGGCCTCTCTGGTCTGCCACCTTCCCCGCCCCAAGGAGGCTGACGGGAAGGGCAGGCTTGCGAGCCGCAGATGGTAGCAAGCTCCAGCCTTGGCACCTACCCTGCCCTAGAAGGGCTGGGCATGGTGATCGACGCAATGAAATAAAATTTACTTTACTTTACTACTTTACTACTATAATGAAGAAGAATGTAATATTATCAATGAGGTAACAAAAGAACCATAATGGAAATAAGTCACTTTGTCTGACATTTTTGGGTTATCCTAGGTTCTCTACACATATGTTTCTATGTATGATAATCTATGTAACTGTATTTGTGTATACCAGAATAAACTTACTTAAAAAAGTTGAACTCGTCTTGTATAGTGTCCCCTGGACATGAACACAATTTCTCAGGTGGCTATGTGTTAAAGAAAGCGTAATATAGCATCACCCAGCAGTGCAAAGCGTAAACTTCACTACGCTGCTCCCTCTACCAGCTGTTTCATCATTTTTATTTCCTTATGGCTGTTTGTATTATGTTTTAATGATATGTAGCGTGTTTCTAATTCTGAAAAAGTGACACCTAAAATAATAAAATTGTCGATAATATGGTAAATATGGAACTTTATAGCGACG
This sequence comes from Cherax destructor, assembly GCA_009830355.1. Lineage (NCBI taxonomy): Eukaryota > Metazoa > Arthropoda > Malacostraca > Decapoda > Parastacidae > Cherax > Cherax destructor. Next base: position 54,319 of record WNWK01008688.1, read on the forward strand.
CGTTATTTTAATATTTTTATTATGCACTCCATACCCATCCTGTGGGAGGTAGTCAAAAGATTACAGTTGTACATAATGGATCCAGGGACTGCACCCCAAAATTATGATAGCTGAATTATGATAGCTGAACTAGCTGAACAAAGGTAATGAACTCCAGGTTGATCTGGTTTGGAAACTTTTTTGAGTCGCTTAAGTTCCACAGGGTAAGTGAGCCATATTGGAGCCTTAAACATACCACGGATAGGTCCTCTGAGTTCATGAACCCACACACCCAACCAAACAAACACAGTATAGTTGGCAGAGGTAGAGAGATTACACATGTTAATTGATAGATTTATTCTCCTAGGAAGGCCTAAGTAAGTTTGCACAGTTAGTAACTAATATTAGGATTATTGAGGCAACGTTAGATATTAATAATGTAGCTCTAGCATTTTAACATAGGTAGTTTTAAGGCCTGAATAGGAACATTAGATTATGTTAGCTAACGAGAACTAGCAGCTCCACACTTGAATCTAGGCGGGAGAGAGCACTAGTTCCTTCTTCTTGAACTAGACCCTGTGGTGTTAACAGGGTACTAAGAGCTAGAGCTCGGTCCCCCATGTGTCTTCAAAATACTTGCCTGGGAACCAAGAATCACAGAGGCTTCCCAACGTACTGTGGATATTCGTCTCTGGCCCAGGCCCCCGCAGTAAGACAATACCATACATTTCTCTTAGTATAGCTGGCTGGCGATATTCGGAGTAAGGTGGGGTGATTTGAGCTGTGGGTTATAAGCAGGCGAATGCCCACTATAAGGTAATAATTGTGGGCAATCCCCCTTAAGTATTAGTCTAGAAGCTAGTGTCACTTACTGCATATATGGCTTAGGGGATATCCTTTGAAACCAGGGAACTCTGAGGTGCAGGCAGGACACTAATACCACTTGAATTCTTTGCAGATTAAGGTCCGTCCCTACACATGGTGTTTGGAGGGGGTTATAGCTTAGGGAGATTGGAAGACTTGGAGACATATTCTACACCATCAAGTAAGTTAAACCCTTTTTCAGTAGTGCATGTAGGTGGGGAATTCTTTCGACTGCAGTCAGCTAGAAATTCTGTCCATAAGCCACTTGTAAGTCTGAGAGAAGCGTCTCAGAGTGTCGGTGTCAACAGTGCTTGCCAGAGGGCAGCTTACAAAGAGGCAGTCAAAAGACAAAATTTCTATATCTGGTCACAATCATGGTAAGTTACAAAGGTAATGAACCATCTACACTCCTATGGTACATGTTTAGAATCATGAGCAAATTACAAAATAATGAGCCACTGACACGTTCACACCTGGTCACAATTTTAATGAGTTATAAATACAATTATTAAGTGGATCACACACCCACACAAGCGCGCACACACACGAGTGCTTGCACACACACACACATACACGAGGGCGCACGCACAGACACAGACACACACACACGCATACCTCTCGCTTCACACACGGAGGGTCCGGGTTCGATTCCCGGCGGGTGGAAACATTTCGACGTGTTTCTTTACACCTGTTGTCATGTTCACCTAGCAGCAAATAGGTACCTGGGTTGTTAGTCGACTGGTGTGGGTCGCATCCTGGGGGACAAGATTAAGGACCTCAATGGAAATAAGACAGACAGTCCTTGATGACGCTCTGACTTTCTTGGGTTATCCTGGGTGGCTAATTAAAAATCTGAAGAAACCTTATTAGCACGCTCACGGCCCCGGTGGCCTTGTGGCTAAAGCTCTCGCTTCACGCAGGGAGGGCCCGGGTTCAATTCCCGGTGGGCGGAAACATTTCGAAGTGTTTCCTTACACACACACACACACACACAACAGGCCTAGTGTCTAATCGACATGTGCCTAGGACAAAATGGTAACTAACTAACACACACACACACGTGGTAATGTTTTATTTACAGGAGAAGTCAGGGTATTTCTCCAGAATGGTCTGTAATATACCACTGTGGATAAAATACTTTGCCATTTCTTGAACATTTCTGAGTGAGTTGTCTCTAAATTCATTAATTTTATCGCACTCCAGTACATAATGACGCAGGGTGTGACAATAGTCCATCTGGCAAAGTTTACAATTGGTTTGGTCTACATCTGGTGGTGGTGATTTAACCTGCCAAATATACTTGTAACCCAGCCGGAGGCGGGCGGTAGTGACATCCAAGAGTCTGCTTATTTTGTTGGATGCACCATAGACATGTGGCTCCTCCTGCATGATAGAATGATGATAGATGGACTGACTGGTGTCAATAAAGTTCAATTGAAGTTCTTTTCCTAAAATTGTTCTCAAACTGCTAACTGACAACCCAAGATTGTAATCTACTCCCCATTTAAAAGCATACAGCTTAGCCAATTCATCAGTTCCACCATGCATCTGGAGACCAATATAAGATGGAATCCACAGCATGTGCACTCTGACTCCACTGTTCACAATCTCACCATACCTGTCTGGCTTCTGACACGAGCATGCCACAGTTTATACTTAATGAGTTGAGAGCATTTATGGATGACAGAGAATCAGTTACAATTAAAGTGTTAACCTTAGATACATGAACTCGTTTGAGTGCAAGGAGTATGGCAAACAGTTCTCTCTGAAGGGTAGAGGCCCAGTTATTGATGCGTGCTCCAATTTCTTTATGAGAGCCATCACTCTGTATGACAACAGCAGCACTACCAGCTGCACCAGTGTATGACAACAGCAGCACTACCAGCTGCACCAGTATACCTGGAGAGAGTTCCAGGGGTCAACGCCCCTGCGGCCCGGTCTGTGACCAGGCCTCATGTTGGACCAGAGCCTGATCAACCAGGCTGTTACTGCTGGCCGCACGCAGTCCAACGTACGAACCACAGCCTGGCTGGTCAGGCACCGACTTTAGGTGCCTGTCCAGTGCCTGCTTGAAGACAGCCAGGGGTTTGTTGGTAATCCCCCTGATGTATGCTGGGAGGCAGTTGAACAGTCTTGGGTCCCTGACACTTATTGTGTTGTCTCTCAACGTGCTAGTGGCATCCCTGCTTTTCATTGGGGGGATGTTACATCGTCTACCGAGTCTTTTGCTTTCGTAGGGAGTGACTCTCGTGTGCAAGTTTGGTACTAATCCCTCGAGAATTTTCCACGTGTATGTAATAATGTATCTCTCCCGCCTGCGTTCTAGGGAGTACAGGTTTAGGAACTTCAAGCGTTCCAAGTAATTGAGGTGGTTTATCGCACTTATGCGTGCCGTGAAGGTTCTCTGCACATTTTCTAGGTCAGCAGTTTCACCTGCCTTGAAAGGTGCAGTTAGTGTGCAGCAATATTCCAGCCTAGACAGAACAAGCTACCTGAAAAGTGTCAAAATGGGTTTGGTATCCCTGGTTTTGAAGGTTCTCATTATCCATCCTGTCATTTTTCTAGCAGATGCGATTGCTACGGTGTTATGGTCCTTGAAGGTGAGATCCTCTGACATGATCACTCCCAGGTCTTTGAAATTAGTTTTTCGCTCTATTGTGTGGTTGGAATTTGTTTTGTACTCCGATGAGATTTTAATTTCTTCACGTTTTCCATATCTGAGTAATTGAAATTTCTCATCATTGAACTTCATATTGTTTTCTGCAGCCCATTTAAAGATTAGTCTGATGTCTGCTTGGAGTCTTGCAGTGTCTTCAACGGTGGACACTGTCATACAGATTCGGGTGTCATCTGCAAAGGAAGACACGGCACTGTGGCTTATATCCCTGTCAATGTCTGATATGAGGATGAAGTACAGGATGGGAGCGAGTACTGTGCCTTGTGGAACAGAGCTTTTCACTGTAGCCGCCTCAGACTTTACTCTGTTGACTACTACTCTTTGTGTTCTACTTGTTAGGAAATTATAGATCCATCTACCAACTTTTCCTGTTATTCCTTTATCACGCATTTTGTGTGCTATTACACCATGGTCACACTTGTCAAAGGCTTTTACAAAGTCTGTGTATATAACATCTGCATTCTGTTTGTCTTCTAGAGCATCCAGAACCTTGTCGTAGTGGTCCAGTAGTTGGGACAGACAGGAGCGACCTGCTCTAAACCCATGCTGCCCTGGGTTGTGTAATTGATGGGTATCTAGATGAGTGACGATCTTGCTTCTTAGAACCCTTTCAAAGATTTTTATGATATGGGACGTTAGCGCTATTGGTCTGTAGTTTTTTGCAATTGCTTTACTGCCCTCCTTTTTGGAGTGGGGCTATGTCTGTTGTTTTTAGTAACTGTGGGACGACCCCAGTGTCCATGCTTCCTCTCCATAGGATGTTAAAAGCACGTGATAGGGGCTTCTTGCAGTTCTTGATGAACACGGAGTTCCATGAGTCTGGGCCTGGAGCGGAGTGCATGGGCATGTCATTTATTGCCTTTTCGAAGTCATTTGGCGTCAGTTTAATCTCAGATAGTCATGCATCTGCCAAGTTCTGTGGCACTCTCATAAAAATTCATTTAGGTCTTCAACTTTCAGTCTGGTTAGTGGCTCGCTAAAAACTGAGTCAAACTGGGACTTTAGTAACTCACTCATTTCCTTGCTGTCATCTGTGTAGGACCCATCCCGTTTAAGTAGGGGCCCAATACTGGATGTTGTTCTCGACTTTGATTTGGCATAAGAAAAGAAATACTTTTGGTTTCTTTCAATTTCATTTATGGCTTTTGGTTCTTCCCGCGTTTCTTGATTCCTGTAAGATTTCTTTAGTTTTAATTCGATGTTTGCTATTTCTCTGACCAGTGTCTCCCTACGTATTTCAGATACATATATTGGCCTCTTATAGTCGCTCCGTTATTCTCTGCCTTCGCCTGTATAGGTACCGACTATCTCTTTCTAGTTTACATCTTCTCCTTCTTTTCCTTAAGGGAATTTGCCTTGAGTAAACCTCAAGTGCCACAGAGTTAATTTGTTCTAGACATAGGTTAGGATCCGTGATGCTTAGGCTATCTTCCCAGTTTATATCATTTAGGACTTAGTTTACTTGGTCCCACCTTATGTTTTTGTTATTGAAGTTGAATTTGGAGAAAGCTCCCTCACGGCTGATCACATTTTGTTGATCTGGGGCTCCCTGCATGCATGTCTGGACCTCTATTATGTTGTGATCTGAGTATATTGTTTTTGATATCATGACATTTCGTATCAGATCATCATTGTTGGTGAAGATGAGGTCCAGCGTATTCTCTAATCTTGTGGGCTCTACTATTTGCTGGTTTAAGGTGAACTTGGTGCAGAGATTTAAAAGTTCATGCATGTGTGAATTTTCATCTGAGCTGCCTCCTGGTGTTATCTCTGCTACCACATTGTTTGCAATGTTCCTCCATTTTAGGTGCCTTAGGTTGAAATCCACCAGGAGCAAGATGTTGGGGGCAGGAGCTGGAAGATAAGTGACTCTGTGATATACAGGCCAACCCCCCCTTTTTGCCTGTTCACTCTGTCACATCTGTATAGGTTGTAGCCCGGGATCCATATTTCATTGTCCAAGTGATCTCCAGGTGGCCGCGTCTAAGCCGGGGAGTGATGGACCTGCCTCGCATGGGTCAGTAGACCTGTTGCAGTGTTCCTTTTTTCTTATGTTCTTAATATTTCAGTCATCCAGGGTTCAGTTCTCCGTTTAATCCTAACGTCTTTAACTGGTGCAATACTATCAAGGATGGCAGTAAACATTGCTTTGAATTTTTCCCAGGCATCATTTACGTCCGTGCTACTTATTATCACAGTCCAATCACAATTATGTAGCCTATTTGCCAGTGTTTCTTTACTGTAGTTTCTAGTTGACCTAATTTTTATTGTCCTGTGTAGGCCTATCCGTTCCCTAGTGATTTTCCTGACTGACTAATGTTCACAGAGCGGTTACAAAATATGTGGTCAATTAGGGTGGCTGAGAACTATGTGATCCGGGTTGGTGTATTAATTAGTTGAGTGTAAATACGTACTTAAACCTAGAATTTGTTTAAAGCCTTTACATATCCCTTTATTTTGTTATTGAAAACAGATATTGAAGTCTCCCAGTATTACTGTCTCGCAATTGTTATCAAGTCCGGACAAGACTCTCGAAAAGTCTTCTAACAACTGGTCATTAACTAGTTCCTATAAAGATGGGTTTTGTCTTGGGAAGCAGCACTTCAAGCCATAGAATCTCCTGTTTATATTCATTTATAACAGGTCTTGGGTTGTAGGCGCATACCGCACCACCTGTTGTATTCATATCTAAGTGTTTTATATTGTAACCTTCTATTTTGACCTCCTTATCAGTCACCGTATCATCCACCTAGGGTTCAGAGATGGCTATAACTGCCGCTATAGTTCTGTTAGCTAGAATCCTAATCTCTGCCAGTTTTTGAAAAAGTGATCTTGCGTTGACATGACTAAAGTGAAGGATTGTTTTCATAAAACAATCATAATCATCAATATATATATGGCAAGGGGTCATTTGTATTAAAATTAGGTCAATCAATGTCATCATTGCTAAAGGATAACTGTGCCAAAGTTCATTTGTTACAAACAAAATGATATCTGGCACCATTACCATAACCGAAACACACATCCATTATGGACCCATCCCTTACACATTTTATATAAGGTAAATTTACTTTTTTTCTTTCATGCTTTAGTACAGTGTATACATAAGTCTGGTGGTGTCTGAGATAATAAGAATGGTTCTATTGTCTCAAATTGAGCAAAGTGTGCATTATATATAGAGTTAAGATTATCATTCCTTGCTACTAGACTGCCATTATCACCGTAGGTTATCTGTCTGTTTTGCAAATGTACAATAGTTTGAGGTCCTGGATTAGTTTGGATATCGCCACTTAACAGCGCCACTATAAGAGCTGAGCACCATTGTTTTTGTTTGGGTATGCAGTGTTGCCATACCTTGCGGTGATAGTGACATTTATGTTTCTGGTGGGATGGCAACTGTTGGGCTTCCACTGTCCAGGCTGCTATTACCCCATTTGCCTTTTCCAGTCCCCATGGCTGATTTCCTTCTTCAGGAATTGCAGAAGAAAGATAAATATAATTATGGCAGCCTGTACCCCTCTAACGGCAGCCATCTTCTCTATCACTTCACAACAACAAAATTTCTTCCTTCCTTTAAAAAAAAAAAAACACTGATCGCTATCAGTCACCTAGTAATGGTCTAGTAGCTACTATAGCAACCACCACTGATTACTAGATTACCTGTTATCTTACCTCACAAACCCCCTTCACTCCTCACTTATCCCCTTCACTCCTCACTTATCCCCTTCACTCCTCACTTATCCCCTTCACTCCTCACTTATGCCCTTCACTCCTCACTTATCCCCTTCACTCCTCACTTATCCCCTTCACTCCTCACTTATCCCCTTCACTCCTCACTTATCCCCTTCACTCCTCACTTATCCCCTTCACTCCTCACTTATCCCCTTCACTCCTCACTTATCCCCTTCACTCCTCACTTATGCCCTTCACTTCTCACTTATCCCCTTCACTCCTCACTTATCCCCTTCACTCCTCACTTATCCCCTTCACTCCTCACTTATCCCCTTCACTTCTCACTTATCCCCTTCACTTCTCACTTATCCCCTTCACTCCTCACTTATCCCCTTCACTCCTCACTTATCCCCTTCACTCCTCACTTATCCCCTTCACTCCTCACTTCACTTATCACACTTCTAACTCATTTCCTTCCTGGCAAAGTCACTACAACCTGAGAGATTCCTTGTAGTTTTCTTTTGTAGATTTGGCGGTGTCTCCTGTGTTTCCCTCCCATTAACACTGGTGCAGTTGATATAATGGTCAGCTACTGTCAGTATAGTTCGATTCCCGGCGAGGGTAGAAACATTGGGCTTGTTTCTTTACACCGGTTGTCTATGTTCACCCATTAGTACCTGGGAGTTATTGGACTGGTGTGGGTCGCATCCTGGGACAAAACTGACCTAATTTGCGGGAAATACTCAGCATAACAAGTGGCTTTCTATATAGTAGTATGTCATTGATGTCAACTTTGGTCTGTATAACTTGTACTTATACTTGTAGAAATAATGATATTATTATTATTATTATTATTATTATTATTATTATTATTATTATTATTATTATTATTATTATTATTATTATTATTATTATTATTATTATTATTATTATTATTATTTTTATAAATAAAATATATACAAACTCTTTCTCTCCTGGATTCATTAGCTGGTATATTTCCTCCTTTTGTAAAAGACAACTAATAGACACAAAAAATTAATATTATCTCAGTTTAATCTTTTAACAATGTTCAGTGTATAATAAGATTTTGATCATATTTTTAACCCCGGAGGGTTAGCCACCCAGGATAACCCAGGGTAGGGAAGGTTAGCCACCCAGGATAACCCAGGGTAGGGAGGGTTAGCCACCCAGGATAACCCAGGGTAGGGAAGGTTAGCCACCCAGGATAACCCAGGGTAGGGAAGGTTAGCCACCCAGGATAACCCAGGGTAGGGAAGGTTAGCCACCCAGGATAACCCAGGGTAGGGAAGGTTAGCCACCCAGGATAACCCAGGGTAGGGAGGGTTAGCCACCCAGGATAACCCAGGGTAGGGAAGGTTAGCCACCCAGGATAACCCAGGGTAGGGAAGGTTAGCCACCCAGGATAACCCAGGGTAGGAAGGTTAGCCACCCAGGATAACCCAGGGTAGGGAAGGTTAGCCACCCAGGATAACCCAGGGTAGGGAAGGTTAGCCACCCAGGATAACCCAGGGTAGGGAAGGTTAGCCACCCAGGATAACCCAGGGTAGGGAAGGTTAGCCACCCAGGATAACCCAGGGTAGGAGGTTAGCCACCCAGGATAACCCAGGGTAGGAAGGTTAGCCACCCAGGATAACCCAGGGTAGGGAGGGTTAGCCACCCAGGATAACCCAGGGTAGGAAGGTTAGCCACCCAGGATAACCCAGGGTAGGGAAGGTTAGCCACCCAGGATAACCCAGGGTAGGAAGGTTAGCCACCCAGGATAACCCAGGGTAGGGAAGGTTAGCCACCCAGGATAACCCAGGGTAGGGAAGGTTAGCCACCCAGGATAACCCAGGGTAGGAAGGTTAGCCACCCAGGATAACCCAGGGTAGGAAGGTTAGCCACCCAGGATAACCCAGGGTAGGGAAGGTTTGCCACCCAGGATAACCCAGGGTAGGGAAGGTTTGCCACCCAGGATAACCCAGGGTAGGGAAGGTTAGCCACCCAGGATAACCCAGGGTAGGAAGGTTAGCCACCCAGGATAACCCAGGGTAGGGAAGGTTAGCCACCCAGGATAACCCAGGGTAGGAAGGTTAGCCACCCAGGATAACCCAGGGTAGGGAAGGTTAGCCACCCGGATAACCCAGGGTAGGAAGGGTTAGCCACCCAGGATAACCCAGGGTAGGGAAGGTTAGCCACCCAGGATAACCCAGGGTAGGGAAGGTTAGCCACCCAGGATAACCCAGGGTAGGGAGGTTAGCCACCCAGGATAACCCAGGGTAGGGAAGGTTAGCCACCCAGGATAACCCAGGGTAGGAGGTTAGCCACCCAGGATAACCCAGGGTAGGGAGGTTAGCCACCCAGGATAACCCAGGGTAGGGAAGGTTAGCCACCCAGGATAACCCAGGGTAGGGAAGGTTAGCCACCCAGGATAACCCAGGGTAGGGAAGGTTAGCCACCCAGGATAACCCAGGGTAGGGAAGGTTAGCCACCCAGGATAACCCAGGGTAGGGAAGGTTAGCCACCCAGGATAACCCAGGGTAGGAAGGTTAGCCACCCAGGATAACCCAGGGTAGGAAGGTTAGCCACCCAGGATAACCCAGGGTAGGAAGGTTAGCCACCCAGGATAACCCAGGGTAGGGAAGGTTAGCCACCCAGGATAACCCAGGGTAGGGAAGGTTAGCCACCCAGGATAACCCAGGGTAGGAAGGTTAGCCACCCAGGATAACCCAGGGTAGGGAAGGTTAGCCACCCAGGATAACCCAGGGTAGGGAAGGTTAGCCACCCAGGATTACCCAGGGTAGGAAGGTTAGCCACCCAGGATAACCCAGGGTAGGGAAGGTTAGCCACCCAGGATAACCCAGGGTAGGGAAGGTTAGCCACCCAGGATAACCCAGGGTAGGGAAGGTTAGCCACCCAGGATAACCCAGGGTAGGGAAGGTTAGCCACCCAGGATAACCCAAGAAAGTCAGTGCGTCATCGAGGACTGTCTGTCTTATTTCCATTGTGGTCCTCAATCTTGTCCCCCAGGATGCCACCCACGCCAGTTGAGTAACACACATATACCTATACTTTCTAGGTGACTGGTGGGCAGCAGGTGTAAGGAAACACGCCAGGTGTTTGCACCCAGTTGGGGATTGAGCTACAGACACTTAGAATGTGAGGCAATAGCGTCACACTTATTATCTATTAGCGTACTTGTGGCTCTCCTGATTTCCGTTGGGGGATGTTGCACCACGGACCGTGAGTAGATATGTCTAGGATTTTCCAAGTGTAGATTATCATGTATTTTTCTCTGACATTATCACTCTCAGATCCTTCACATTAATTTCTCGGGCTATTGTGTGGTTATAATTTGTTTTTTACTCTGAAAGTTTTTACCTCCTCGAGTTTTTCCATAACGGAGTAATTAAAATTTGTCTTCAGTTAAAGAAAGTAACTAGGTTAGTGTCCACTTGGAGATTTGCAATGTTCTCAATGGATTATACTGTCATGCAAATTCTGGTATTAATAAAAATGGATGACACAATGCTGTTGCTTACATCTCTATACCATATACGAGAGAAACATGATGGGAGTGAGTACTGTATATTATGGAACAGAGTTTTTCATTGTAGCTGTGTGGCATGCAAAGAGTATGTTGCAGTTTATTCAGCGTATGTCACACTCCTAACCAGCGAACCGGATGCTACCCGTCGTTAAATCAGTACATTGGTTCATTGACCAATCACAGGCAAGTCCACTTAAACTGAAGAAACGTGGTTCACTTGCAGTAAACACTGGCAGACTTGCCTACCTGCTGGTTGAGTACAGTGCTGTCTCTCTGGCTTCTGTTTTGCCATCTGTCACCGTAGTATACACCTATTATTCTATCTCTACATATTGCACATAGTGTACTTACCTGTATATAGTGGATGAAGGAAATATACATTATCGTCTACTGCTGACTTTGCTTCAATTCCCATTACGACCAGGTCTCGCAGGCCATTTATTACCTGTGTTCGTAATATTGGAGCTCTCAAGCGTCATTACACCCAGACTCTAAACCATACACTGCTTTCTCTACTCATAGAGGACTAATGCAATATCGCACAATGCCTTTCGACTTGGTCACCGCGTGTGCCACGTATATCTGGCTTATGAGAATACGTAGTTCTTTTTTGACCTCAAGAATGTTTCAGTGAATTTCGATAATATTTACATCATGACTCATGTTTAGGAAGATCATCTTACTACACTGCAACACTTGGGTATCTTTATTGAGGAAACGTTTCGCCACACAGTGGCTTCATCAGTCCAATACAAAGTAGAAAGGTGTAAGGAGAGGAGGAGTTTGAGGTGATCAGTCCCTCGGCCTGGAGTCGATGTGTTCAGTCCATCAATCTTGTAGAAAGTACTGCACATGTCTGTAGAGGTGGCTTATATACTGTAGTCAGGTGAGGTGAAGCAGGAGGAGGCAGGGTCATAGTGGTACCATCCACTGTGATTGAAACAGATCACAAGCCACTGATGTGCCTGGAAAACTTCAAAGGTTCAAATAGCCGACTCTAAGATGGGCTCTGGCTATCCAGTCCCATAACTTTAAAGTTTTATATATATAAATCTGTCTCAGAAAACCACTTCTCAGATTGGCTGAGCAGAGGATGTACATAGTACTTTTCCCTCCGTAATTGTCTCCTACCATAATTTGTGGAGAGGGGGAATTGTGAGGGATATGCCGGTAATTAGTGGGGTTATGGTTGTTCAGACACCCAGGAACCATTAGTGTGTTACTGCCCGCACTACCATCTAGCGGGCTGAGGCGAAACTCCAGATCCTGTAGTCGGATTTGCTTTATTTTCCACTCCTGGTAGTATTAACCTTACCTGATGTTAACATTACCTGGTGTGGGTCGACGTTTGGTGAATCACTTCACCTTCACTATCGTCCTGATCAGGTAAAGTGATCTACCAGGAGTATTTCTGTTCATTGCTTCTGGTTTTCTTGGTTACCAGTAATGGCACTGAAGTACAGTACCACCCTTTGTCTTCAATGTTATTCTTATCTAATTCTTATGTAGCCAGTGTTATTTTCTTTATTGTCAGCTCTGCTGGAGGTCTGGTCAACCAGGGTAGACGCTAGTGCATTGGAACAAGATCCCTGTCTACCGCACATAGTGGAACATTACGACTACTTCTCACCTCTGAAATCCAAGTAGTCACAGGAAATAAAAAACATAGGACGAACACCGCCACCCATTATTACCAACACCATTTATGTTAAAACATCAACAGTAGACCATCCTGGGCATAACATCAACAGAAGACCATCCTGGGCATAACATCATCAGTAGACCATCCTGGGCATAACATCATCAGAAGACCATCCTGGGCATAACATCATCAGTAGACCATCCTGGGCATAACATCATCAGTAGACCATCCTGGGCATAACATCATCAGTAGACCATCCTGGGCATAACATCAACAGTAGACCATCCTGGGCATAACATCATCAGTAGACCATCCTGGGCATAAGAAACTCCTGCCTCAACACACTACTCAAACCATAGCAGCCAAATTTTATTAACTTTAAATTAAAATCCTTAGAAAATTACCTTTATTATTATTCCTGGAGTCATTCATTTATTTATTGTTCCATTGTTTTTGTTCAGGCGGAATGCGTTCCCCTGTATGATAGGCTGAAGTATATTATTCTCCTTGGTATTAAATGTTGTTAATCTCTCATATGTCTGGCAGCGGGGATACACCAGTCTGGATTATTACTTTAAAAACACAACTTTATTATATATGTTGTAAACAAGTGATACAGTGGAAGGTGTCATTTGTAAGTAATAATTATACTAAAAACTAAATAATTTATTAATACAACTCAAACCTCTGCTATTATTTTTATACCAGGAAATTATATTTATACTTCACAATATAATATAATTACATATCCTCGTCATAACTAATATAATGGAATAGTCTTTATTTTAATTTGATGATACATTTAATTAAATGCTGTACGATATTATGGGAAGCATAAGAGTCACATCCGTTGACCGCTTGAATGTCTGTCACTGTATCTTTGAGTTATATCGTGTCAACATATAACTCACTGCCGTGGGACGTACATTGCAATATCTGAGAGAAACTGATTAACTGAAAGTAGAGTTTTGGTAGAGGTTAAGTGAAGAGGCAGCGTCTTGTCCAGTCCGTCCTACACCATAACAGTGTGTGTTACAGTGTGTGGTTACCAACTCTTCTTTAAATTCACAACTATTTTCAGGAACTCGCTGCTGGGTAACTATGGAAGGTACAGTAAGATGTACATATGTTGTTCACATTAACATTCATACCAGGAATGTAGATAAATGGTTCAGAGAACCATTTATCTACAAACTTTTCACCACAGTGGCATCATTAGTTCAATATGTAAATCATTGCCATGACCAGCGTCCACCTGTAGATTAGTCCAAGGTGACACCATCAACGACTGCTTCACCTCACCTCTGTACACTATATAAGCCACTTCCTAGCGCAATATTGATGGACTGATTACATCAACTCCATACTGAGGGACTGATTACCTCAATCTCATTTTCATCTTCACTATTCTTCTTAGTATTGGACTGATGAAGTCACTGTGTGGCGAAACGTTTTCATTATAAATATACCCAAGTGTTGCATATCTGTCTAATTTATCATTCATAGTAGAAAAAATCTGTCCTGATCCAAAGCGATTTCCTTCATGACTGACATAATGTTTTCCTTCATGACTACCATAATATATTTCTTCATGACTGCCGTAATCTCTTTATGACTGCCATTATGTGTTTCTTTATGACTGTCATTATGTTTCTTTATGACTGCCATAATGTGCTGCTTAATGACTGCCATAATGTATTCCTTCATGACTGCCATAATGTGTTCCTTTATGACTGCCATAATGTTTTCCTTCATGACTGCTAGTATGTGTTCCTTCATGCATGCCATAATGTGTTTTTTCGTGACTGCCCTAATGTCTTCATGGCTGTCTTACTCTTAATTCTTTCAATTAATATATATATATATATATATATATATATATATATATATATATATATATATATATATATATATATATATATATATATATATATACTTTATTTCAAGGCAAAATACATAGACAAGCATACAATAGGGAGTAAAACAACATAGATAACAACTCAGAGCTACATGTCAAATACTTCGTCCAGGTCCCCGAAATTTTTCTTATATACGTTTAAACATATTTTTTTTAATTTGTGGTAAAGTAAAAATTAATAATTTTGTACAAATAAATATAAGTTCAATTATCATAGTAATAATATAATATCTTTATTTACTACCAGTACATGTACAAGGTATACAGACCATAGCTGACATCAATGACATACTACTATATAGAAAGCCCCTTGTTATGCTGAGCATTTCCCACAAATTTAAACCTTAGCTTTGGGATACAGTAGATACCAGTCATTATTATATCATTACAAGTTAAATCAGTTTAGTAAATCAACTGTGGTAATATCAGCTACAGTGAGTCGCTGTCTTGACAGACGTGAACAAGATGTAATAGATTGCTTTGAAGGACGCATAATAATGCCATTATCTCAGAGTAAACACACAGTGTAGTTTATATATTAGACCAGTGAAGCCACACAGTGTAGTGTAAATACAGTAGATTATGGTAGCCACACAGTGTAGTGTATACAGTAATTCAGGGTAGCCATAGTGTAGTGTAAATACAGTAGATTATGATAGCCACACAGTGTAGTGTATATAGTAAGTCAGGGTAGCCACACAGTGTAGTGTATATAGTAAGTCATGGTAGCCACAAAGTGTAGTGTATATAATAGGCCATGGTAGATACACAGTGTGGTGTATATACTAAGTCAGGGTAGTCACACAGTGTAGTGTATATAATAGGCCATGGTAGACACACAGTGTAGTGTATACAGTAATTCAGGGTAGCCATAGTGTAGTGTAAATACAGTAGGTTAGGGTAGCCACATAGTGTAGTGTATATAGTAAGTCAGGGTAGCCACACAGTGTAGTGTATATAGTAAGTCAGAGAAGCCACACAGTGTAGTGTATATAGTAAGTCATGGTAGCCACACAGTGTAGTGTATATAATAGGCCATGGTAGACACACAGTGTGGTGTATATACTAAGTCAGGGTAGTCACACAGTGTAGTGTATATAATAGGCCATGGTAGACACACAGTGTGGTGTATATACTAAGTCAGGGTAGTCACACAGTGTAGTGTATATAATAGGCCATGGTAGACACACAGTGTGGTGTATATACTAAGTCAGGGTAGACACACAGTGTAGTGTATATACTAAGTCAGGGTAGTCACACAGTAGACACAGTGTAGTGTATATACTAATTCAGGGTAGACACACAGTGTAGTGTATATAGTAAGTCAGGATTGCCGCACAGTGTATTGTATATAGTAAGTCAGGGTAGACACACAGTGTAGTGTATATAGTAAGTCAGGGTAGACACACAGTGTAGTGTATATACTAATTCAGGGTAGACACACAGTGTAGTGTATATAGTAAGTCAGGGTAGCCACACAGTGTAGTGTATATAGTAAGTCAGGGTAGACACACAGTGTAGTGTATATAGTAAGTCAGAGTAGACACACAGTGTAGTGTATACAGTAAGTCAGGGTAGCCACACAGTGTAGTGTATATAGTAAGTCAGGGTAGACACACAGTGTAGTGTATATAGTAAGTCAGGGTAGCCACACAGTGTAGTGTATATAGTAAGTCAGGGTAGACACACAGTGGAGTGTATATAGTAAGTCAGGGTAGACACACAGTGTAGTGTATATAGTAAGTCAGGGTAGACACACAGTGTAGTGTATATAGTAAGTCAGGGTAGACACACAGTGTAGTGT
Organism: Cherax destructor; assembly: GCA_009830355.1. Taxonomy (NCBI): domain Eukaryota; kingdom Metazoa; phylum Arthropoda; class Malacostraca; order Decapoda; family Parastacidae; genus Cherax; species Cherax destructor. The sequence goes on from WNWK01008688.1 coordinate 70,425, forward strand.
ATACAGTAAGTCAGGGTAGCCACACAGTGTAGTGTATATAGTAAGTCAGGGTAGCCACACAGTGTAGTGTATATAGTAAGTCAGGGTAGACACACAGTGTAGTGTATATAGTAAGTCAGAGTAGCCACACAGTGTAGTGTATATAGTAAGTCAGGGTAGCAACGCTGCAGTATACATAAATATAACTATATATACTTTCGTGTATATATTTCGCAACAAAGGCAACAACAAATTAAGTATTAAATATTATATGATTGACTGAAATATATTATAAAATCTCTTTGATATTAAATGTCGTTAATCTCTTATAAGTAATCATAGAAAGACACGTCTGGCAGCGGGGATACACCAGCCTGGATTATTACGTTAAAAACACAACTTTATTACATATGTTGTAAAGAAGTGATACAGCGGAAGGTGTCATTTTTAAGTAATAATTATACTAAAAACTGTAAATAATTTATTAATACAACTCAAACCTCTGCTATTATTTAGACCTCGAAATTATATTTTTATTTAACAATATAATATAATTTGCATATCATCGTCATAAATAATATAATTGAATAGTCTTTATTTTAATTTGATAATATATTTAATTAAACGTTGTACGATATTATGGCAAGTGTAATACTCACATCCGTTTGCAGCTGGAAGGCCATCAGTGTTTCTTAGTGTATGTCATAGTATCCAGTATCATCAGTGTTTCTTAGTGTATGTCATAGTATCCAGTATCATCAGTGTTTCTTAGTGTATGTCATAGTATCCAGTATCATCAGTGTTTCTTAGTGTATGTCATAGTATCCAGTATCATCAGTGTTTCTTAGTGTATGTCATAGTATCCAGCATCATCAGTGTTTCTTAGTGTATGTCATAGTATCCAGTATCATCAGTGTTTCTTAGTGTATGTCATAGTATCCAGTATCATCAGTGTTTCTTAGTGTATGTCATAGTATCCAGCATCATCAGTGTTTCTTAGTGTATGTCATAGTATCCAGTATCATCAGTGTTTCTTAGTGTATGTCATAGTATCCAGCATCATCAGTGTTTCTTAGTGTATGTCATAGTATCCAGTATCATCAGTGTTTCTTAGTGTATGTCATAGTATCCAGTATCATCAGTGTTTCTTAGTGTATGTCATAGTATCCAGTATCATCAGTGTTTCTTATTGTATGTCATAGTATCCAGTATCATCAGTGTTTCTTAGTGTATGTCATAGTATCCAGCATCATCAGTGTTTCTTAGTGTATGTCATAGTATCCAGCATCATCAGTGTTTCTTAGTGTATGTCATAGTATCCAGTATCATCAGTGTTTCTTAGTGTATGTCATAGTATCCAGTATCATCAGTGTTTCTTAGTGTATGTCATAGTATCCAGTATCATCAGTGTTTCTTAGTGTATGTCATAGTATCCAGATCATCAGTGTTTCTTAGTGTATGTCATAGTATCCAGATCATCAGTGTTTCTTAGTGTATGTCATAGTATCCAGTATCATCAGTGTTTCTTAGTGTATGTCATAGTATCCAGTATCATCAGTGTTTCTTATTGTATGTCATAGTATCCAGTATCATCAGTGTTTCTTAGTGTATGTCATAGTATCCAGCATCATCAGTGTTTCTTAGTGTATGTCATAGTATCCAGCATCATCAGTGTTTCTTAGTGTATGTCATAGTATCCAGTATCATCAGTGTTTCTTAGTGTATGTCATAGTATCCAGTATCATCAGTGTTTCTTATTGTATGTCATAGTATCCAGTATCATCAGTGTTTCTTAGTGTATGTCATAGTATCCAGCATCATCAGTGTTTCTTAGTGTATGTCATAGTATCCAGCATCATCAGTGTTTCTTAGTGTATGTCATAGTATCCAGTATCATCAGTGTTTCTTAGTGTATGTCATAGTATCCAGTATCATCAGTGTTTCTTATTGTATGTCATAGTATCCAGCATCATCAGTGTTTCTTAGTGTATGTCATAGTATCCAGCATCATCATGTTTCTTGTTTCTGTAGATCATCAGTGTTTATGTTCATAGTATCCAGCATCATCACTGTTTTTTAGTGTATGTCATAGTATCCAGCATCATCACTGTTTCTTAGTGTATGTCATAGTATCCAGCATCATCACTGTTTCTTATTGTATGTCATAGTATCCAACATCATCACTGTTTCTTATTGTATGTCATAGTATCCAGTATCATCACTGTTTTTTAGTGTATGTCATAGTATCCAGCATCATCACTGTTTTTTAGTGTATGTCATAGTATCCAGCATCATCACTGTTTCTTATTGTATGTCATAGTATCCAGTATCATCACTGTTTCTTATTGTATGTCATAGTATCCAGCATCATCAGTGTTTCTTAGTGTATGTCATAGTATCCAGCATCATCACTGTTTCTTATTGTATGTCATAGTATCCAGTATCATCACTGTTTCTTATTGTATGTCATAGTATCCAGCATCATCACTGTTTCTTATTGTATGTCATAGTATCCAGCATCATCACTGTTTCTTATTGTATGTCATAGTATCCAGCATCATCACTGTTTCTTATTGTATGTCATAGTATCCAGTATCATCACTGTTTCTTAGGGTATGTCATAGTATCCAGTATCATCAGTGTTTCTTAGTGTATGTCATAGTATCCAGCATCATCACTGTTTCTTATTGTATGTCATAGTATCCAGCATCATCACTGTTTCTTATTGTATGTCATAGTATCCAGCATCATCACTGTTTCTTAGTGTATGTCATAGTATCCAGTATCATCAGTGTTTCTTAGGGTATGTCATAGTATCCAGCATCATCAGTGTTTCTTAGTGTACGTCATAGTATCCAGCATCATCACTGTTTCTTAGGGTATGTCATAGTATCCAGCATCATCACTGTTTCTTAGTGTATGTCATAGTATCCAGCATCATCAGTGTTTCTTATTGTATGTCATAGTATCCAGCATCATCAGTGTTTCTTAGGGTATGTCATAGTATCCAGCATCATCAGTGTTTCTTAGGGTATGTCATAGTATCCAGCATCATCAGTGTTTCTTAGTGTACGTCATAGTATCCAGCATCATCACTGTTTCTTAGTGTATGTCATAGTATCCAGTATCATCAGTGTTTTTTAGTGTATGTCATAGTATCCAGCATCATCAGTGTTTCTTATTGTATGTCATAGTATCCAGCATCATCAGTGTTTTTTAGTGTATGTCATAGTATCCAGCATCATCAGTGTTTTTTAGTGTATGTCATAGTATCCAGCATCATCAGTGTTTCTTATTGTATGTCATAGTATCCAGCATCATCAGTGTTTCTTAGTGTATATCACGCCTAAAATAAACTTTTTACACCCCTCTGAAAATTCTATCCAGACAGACTCTGTATACATTATTTCAGGCTTTATACCCGTTTTTATGCAACAATTTAAATGATCACTGACAAAGAGTGCCACCCCACCCCCCTTCCCGATACTTCTGTCTACTTGGAACAATTTAAAACCCTGAATGTGACATTCAGCAGGCACGTCTTGATTTTTCATATTAAACCATGTCTCAGTTATTGCAAAAACATCAATATTACCTGCACTTGCAACTAATCTTAATCCGTCCATCTTATTTCTCGCACTACAACTATTAGCATAAAAAATATTCAGAAAACCTCCTTTCTCTTTACTCTTCTTGTTCATTTCTGTTTTTTCCACTATACCTATTGCTGTCCTTGTCACCTAGTGCCACTGGCTTTCCAATATCCATCTTATTCTGCCTATTACTAGTTCCCCTAGAATTCATAACATTGCTACTCTGGGACTTCACTGTTTTCCCATCAAAACCCATACCACTAACATTTTCTAGTTTAAAGCCCTAACAGCTCCCTCCACTGCATTTGCCAGTGCCCCCACAACAGACCTAGATAAGTGAACCCCATCCCTGGCATACATGTTATTTCTGCCATAGAAGAGGTCCCAGTTGTCCATGAATATTTCTGCATTTTCTTTACAGTATTTGTCAAGCGAGCAATTGACACCAATTGCCCTGGACAACCATTCATTTTCAACTCCTATGCTTGGTAAAATACCACATATGACAGGGTTCCCACCCTTCTTCCTAATTTTGTCAATTGCTAACTTATAGCTGCTAGTCAGCTCTTCACTCCTACGCCTGCCAACATCGTTGCCTCCAGAATTGAGACAGATAACAGCATTACTCCCATTACCTCTCATGATGTCGTCCAGACGGTTAGCAATATTCTTCATCCTAGCCCCAGGATAACACACCATCTGCCTCCTTTTCCTATCCTTAAGACAAAATGCCCTATCCATAAACCTAATCTGACTATCCCCAACTAAAACAATGTTCTTACCTCGACTGGCGGTGTGCATGACGTTCACGACGGTCTTTGTAGAGATGGTCTTCGCTGGGATGTCTTCACATTCGTCTGATAACAAGGAGAAAGAGTTGCTGGTTTTCACAGCAGTCTCCTGGACCTTCTTCAACTTCAGCTTCGTCCCTTCAGATTCGACTAGCATCCATTCGTTGGTCTGATCATCGGCGACATTGTTCCGGGGATAATCCTTGCATATACCCTTCAAACGTTGAATTTCTCTTCTAGCTTCCGTTAATTCCGCCTTAAGTTGGAGATATAGCTGCTCGTAGTCGAGGGAAGCCATCATCCAATCTCAGGTAGCTAAGAACGGAAGCACAGTAGAAAAGTCTTCACAGAGCAAAGATGGTTCAGTCCACAGAGAGTACACTAGACACGTCCTCACTGAGCTAAGTACACGTCACCACTTAGCTAAGTACGTTTCGCCCACACAGTGGACTTTATCAAGTTACGAGCTAAGTATAGGTCACCACTAGGGGATCTATAGTTTCTCTAACTTTTGTTCTATACACCTGCTTAAATTTCGTAGTTCCGTTCAGCTTTTCTTATTCCCTCTTAATGTCAATATACAGATTCATAAGTTGACACTAATCTCTTTTGAAGCGCCAATAAATTCCTCTCATCAGCCATAAAAGATATTTGAGTCTATTATTCATCCATTTTGGGGAATTTCTTTTCGATCTAATTTACATCATTCTATCAAATTCTCAAAACCTCCTATTACTTGGATCATACCTATTTGTCTCACATTTCCACAGTGTTGTATGGCCCCTTTGGGTTTATCTATTTCTCTTGAATACAATAATGATTTTGTCACTTCAGAGTATATACTTACAGGTATTTTCAATATTGTTTCAGGCAAAAAAGGAAGGAAAAAAATATCTCAAGCTCAGCGTGAGAGCATAAAAGAGTATGGTCGTAATGAAGGCGCACAAACAAGAACGAGACACGAAATGTGTGACCATCTAGGCGTAGAGTACCAGTCATTTAATTACATTATCTTCACAGACAAAAAGTAAGAAAGAAATTTTTTTCAAAGGTAATTATGAGCACAATATTGTTTATGGGAGGAAATTATGAAACATAATATTTATTGTATTTTGCCAACAGAAAGAACCCTAGTTTGTATCCAAGCAAGGACCAGCTGAAAGCAAAGAAGAAGCAGCTGAAAGCAAACAAGAAGCAGCTGAAACGAAACAAGAAGCAGCTGAAACGAAACAAGAAGCAGCTGAAAGGAAACAAGAAGCGGATGAAGCTGAGCAGACAACAGCAGCAACATAATTACAAAGGTAAGTTATGCTTCGCTATTGGTCATATATATATATATATATATATATGGTAATTCTACCAATATTATATATATATATATATATATATATATATATATATATATATATATATATATATATATATGTCGTGCCGATTAGGTAAAACTTGCTATTTTGGCTTAAATAGCAACGCTCACCTTGCCATATAAGACAAGTGAAAATTTGTGTATGCAATAATTTCGCCAAAATCATTCTGAACATAACGGAAAAAATATATTTAATTGTGTTTGTTTATTAATAAATTAATGTTAACGTATCTAAAATATATTTAGTTGGGTTAGGCTAAATTAAATTGCGCTTGTTGTAATAAGGTTAGGTAGGTTTTCAAAGTTTCTCTTGGTACAAAATTATAAATTCTTACATTAACATAAATGAAAAAATATATCTTTAAACGTATAAGAGAAAATTTTAGAAAGGACTTAATTTTAAATGAGTTCTTGCTAATTGACCAGTTTTACCTAATCGGCACGACATATATATATATATATATATATATATATATATATATATATATATATATATATATATATATATATATATATATATATATATATATATATATATATAAATTCTTTGGTAGAGTGGTTTTGAGAAGGACCTGCTTTAGGAACAACATAAGAACATAAGAAAGGAATAACACTGCAGCAGGCATGTTGGCCCATACTAGGCAGGTCCTTCACAATCCATCTCACTAAATGTGAGTCGACTACTAGGAACATAACGACGAACGACACCAAGGAAGGTAAGAACATTGTTCTTGTTGGGGATAGTCAGATTAGGTACATGGATAGGGCCTTCTGCTTGGAAGATAGAAGTAGGAGACAGAGGGTTTGCTTTCCTGGGGCTGGGATGGAGGATATTGTTAGCCGTCTGGACGACATCATGAGAGGTAATGGGAGCAATCCTATTATTTGTCTCAGTGCTGGAGGCAACGATGTTGGCAGACGTAGGAGTGAGGACCTGACTAGCAGGTATAGGTCAGCAATAGACATAATTAGGAAGAAGGGTGGGAACCCTGTCATATGTGGTATTTTGCCAAGGAGAGGAGTTGGAAATGAATGGTTATCCAGGGCAATTGGTGTCAATTGCTGGCTGGACAAATAATGTAAGGAAAATGCAGTAACATTCATTGACAACTGGGACCTCTTCTATGGCAGAAATGACATGTATGCCAGGGATGGGGTTCACTTATCTAGGTCTGGGGTGGTGGCACTGGCAACTGCAGTGGAGGGAGCTGTTAGGGCTTTAAACTAGTAAAAGTTAGTGGTATGGGTTATGGGGGGAAAACAGTGAAGTCCCAGTGTAGTAATGTTATGAATTTTAGGAGAACTAGTAATAGGCAGAATAAGGTGGATACTGGAAAGCCAGTGGCACTAGATGACAAGGACAGTAATAGGTATAGTGGAAAAACAGAAATGAGCAGGAAGGATAAAGAGAAAGGAGGGTCTTTATATATATATATATATATATATATATATATATATATATATATATATATATATATATATATATATATATATTATAGTAATTGTCGTAGTGCTAGGAATAAGATGGACGAGTTGAGATTAGTTGCAAGTACGGGTAATATTGATGTTTTTGCAATAACTGAGACATGGTTTAATTTGAAAAATCGGGACTTGCCTGCCGAATGTCACATTCAGGGTTTTAAATTGTTCCAAGCAGACAGAAGTATCGGGAAGGGGGTGGGGTGGCACTCAATGTCCGTGATTATTTAAATTGTTGCATAAAAACGGGTATAAAGTCTGAAATAGTACATACAGAGTCTGTCTGGATAGAATTTTAAGAGGGGTGTAAAAAATTATTTTAGTTGTGATTTACCGTCCTTCAAACTTAGACAGGGAACAAGGGAGACTACTTTGGGAGGAAATTGTTAAGGCCACAAGGCAGGATAACGTAGTAATTCTAGGGGACTTTAACTTTAGTCAGATTGATTGCAATTTCTTGACAGGGAATTTAGAATCTAACGACTTTTTATAAGTAGTTCAGGATTGTTTTTTAAAGCAGTTTGTGACAGAACCTACAAGGGGAAATAACCTACTTGACTTGGTTCTGGCAAACAAGGAAACCCTTGTTAATAATTTAGAAATTACAGACGAACTAGGCACAAGTGACCACAAGTCACTTTAGCATTGAATGGATGTATGATAGTAGGGATAATTCAGTAACAGTCCTAGATTTTCGCTTAGCAGATTTTTATCAACTGTGGACTGGGGTAACGAAGAGAGCTATCAATATGACAGCTTTCTTAACACTACACAGGCTGCCCAAAGTACATTTATCCCGTATAAAGAAGTTAGATCAAGAAGAAATTACCCAAAATTGATGAATATTAGGCTCAAATATCTTATAGGGCAGAAGAAAGGAATTTATAGGGGCATCAAAAGAGGTGAGGGTCATCTTATAAATCAGTATACTGACATTTAGAGGGACATTAAAAAGGGGATAAGAAAAGCTAAACGGGACTATGAAATTAAAGTTTCTAGGGATTCAAAAACTAACCCAAAAAGTTTTTTCCAGGTTTATAGAACAAAAGTTAGGTCCCCTTAAAAATAACTCTGGGCATCTTACTGACAAGGAGAATGATATGTGCTCTATTTTTATTAATTATTTTCTCTCGGTTTTCACAAGGGAAGACACTAATAATATCCCAGTAATTAATTTTTATAGTGACCCTGAAGAAGATAAATTATGTAATATCACAGTCACTAGCGAAATGGTTATGAAACAACTAGACCGACTGAAACAAAATAAATCTAGATAACCATAATTTGATTAATGATACTCAGCATGGATTCACGAGGGGCCATTCCTGCCTATCTAATTTATTAACCTTCTTTAGTAAAGCTTTTGAGGCTGTTGATCACGATAAAGAATTCGATATTGTTTATTAAAATTTTAGTATGGCTTTTGATAGAGTACCGCACCAGAGACTCTTAAAGAAAGTGGCAGCTCATGGCATTGGGGAAAAAGTGCTGTCATGGTTCGAGTCATGGCTCACCAATAGGAAGCAGAGAATGTGCATAAATGGGGTTAAATCCGAGAGGGGATCTGTAACAAGTGGTGTTCCACAGGGATCAGTCTTAGGCCCGTTGTTGTTTATAATATATATATCAATGACCTTGATGAGAGAATTACTAGTGATATGAGCAAATTCGCCGATGACACAAAGATAGGTAGGATAATGTATTCAAACGTAGATGTCAGGGAACTTCAGGAGGGTTTAGACAAACTCAATTCCTGGTCAGAAAAGTGGCAGATGCAGTTCAATGTAGATAAATGCAAGGTTCTGAAGCTCGGGAGTGTCCATAACCCAAGCACTTATAAGTTAAATAACGTAGAACTTAACCATACAGATTGCGAGAAGGACTTGGGGGTGATGGTAAGCAGCAACCTTAAACCAAGACAGCAATGCCTAAGCGTACGTAATAAGGCAAACAGATTATTGGGATTTATATCAAGAAGTGTAAGCAACAGATGTCCAGAGGTTATATTACAGCTTTATACATCGTTAGTAAGGCCTCACCTAGATTACGCAGCTCAGTTCTGGTCTCCATATTACAGAATGGATATTAATTCGTTAGAATTAATATCCATTAATATTCGTTAGAATTAATATTATAATCAAAAGAAGCGCTAAACCACAAGGTTTATACAGCGTAATTCGTTAGAAAACATTCAGCGTAGAATGACTAAATTAATACATAGCATTAGAAATCTTCCTTACGAAGAAAAATTGAAGACCCTTAAATTACATTCACTTGTAAGACGTAGAATGAGGGGAGACATGATCGAGGTATACAAGTGGAAAATGGGTATTAACAAAGGGGATATAAATAAGGTCTTGAGGATATCTCTCCAAGAGAGAACCCGCAATAATGGATTCAAGTTAGATAAGTTTAGATTCAGAAAGGATATAGGAAAGTATTGGTTTGGAAATAGGGTAGTTGATGAGTGGAACAGTCTGCCTAGTAGGGTTATTGAAGCAAGGACCTTGGGTAGTTTTAAATTTAGGTTGGATAAATTCATGAGTGAGAGGGGTTGGATTTGAGTGGGAATTACACATGAGTAAATAGAATTATCAAGGCTTTTTTCTTGTGTAGCATTGAAGATTGGGTTGAACAAATATTCTGTTAGTGGGATGGAATGTGATGTACGTGCCTAGTATGGGCCAACAGGCCTGCTGCAGTGTTCCTCCTTTCTTATGTTCTCATGTACTAGGCAGACTATTCCACTCATCAACTACCCTATTTCCAAACCAATACTTTCCTATATCCTTTCTAAATATAAACTTATCTAACTTGAATCCATTATTGCGGGTTCTCTCTTGGAGAGATATCCTCAAGACCTTATTTATATCCCCTTTGTTAATACCCATTTTCCACTTGTATACCTCGATCATGTCTCCCCTCATTCTACGTCTTACAAGTGAATGTAATTTAAGGGTCTTCAATGTTGTACAAGAATGGTATACAATAACGACAAGATGAAATTAAGACACATGTGCAACATCTGGGTGACTTTCCACCTGACGTTAGTATATAAGCGCCAGCCTCCTTGCCTCTGCTCCACAAACTCCACGACTTCGGTGCTGTTCACACCACTCCAAGGCCGAGGGACTGATTACCTCATTTGTATATAGTTCTACTGTCTTCAATGTCCTAGAATTTGTATTGATAAAGCCACTGGATGGTTCTCTGAACCATTCATCTACACCCAGATGTTGCACATGTGTCTTTATTTCATCAAGGGTCTTCAATCTTTCTTCATATGGAGGATTTCTAATGCTATGTATTTGTCAGGGTAAAGCCTTTCACCTGAACAAAAAAATTAATGGAAAAATAAATGATAAATAATAAAAACTGAGGATATAGAATAAAGATATGTTTTTTTCTGGATTTTACTTAAAATTAAATAGAAAAAAAATAGCCGTTGTGGTTCTGGTCTGTTGGTGAGTCAGGAGGATGCAATGACAAGATGTTGGTCTCCTCCAGGTTGATGTTAAGAGGTAAGTCTCCGATGTTTATTGTCTCCTGCGACCACGAAGTTGCAGCACCACACTGCAGATGTTCAAAGGTGAGATAGCTTACTCAGTACCCTCTAAAGTCAGCAAGTTAGGGAACTTGAGTCAGAGTACTGGAGATTTCTCCTTTAGTCCAAAGCGAAGCTTGCTCACACGTCTAGCGTCTGTCCTGGAGAACCAGTCCAGCAACAGAGTTGATTCGGAGAAGAGTGAAGGTGAAGTGACTTTCCACTCCCCACCCGACACCAGGTAAGAGACCACATATCACGGGTGGGGTTCGAACCCGCGGTCAGAGAGACTCAGAACTCCAGACCGTCGCGTAAGCCACTGGGCCAGCTAGCTTCAATAATATTCATCCAACTAGGTATATTTCTACACCATAGGAAGGTTAGCATAGGCACCACTGTGTCCACAAATGCAAGTTTTTACAGACGTGTCATTACGATTTCATGAGTCATGTTGACGGCTTTGAAGGGGACTTGAGCTAGAGTTCGTCACGGCCATGCTAGCTGGAGATTCGTCTGTAAAAACTTGCATTTGTGGACACAGTGGTGCCTATGCTAACCTTCCTATGGTGTAGAAATATACCTAGTTGGATGAATCTTATTGAAGCTAGCTGGCCCAGTGGCTTACCCGACGGTCTGGAGTTCTGAGACTCTCTGACCGCGGGTTCGAACCCCACCCGTGGTATGTGGTTTGTTTGCAATCGTGTCATTACGATTTCGTGAACCAGGTAAGAGTAATGCTACCAGGAGTAGAAAGTAAAACCCTCAACAGACAACCGGGAACAAGAGTTTTGCCACAGCCCGCTAGATGGTAGTGCTGGCTGTAACTCGTTAATGATACTCCCGGCTGACTCAACAACCGTAACCCTATTTACAACTACTTTTCCCTCACAATACCCCCTTCCAAGACTTATAGTCGGAGGCAATAAGTTAATAACCAGAGGGAAAAGTGCAATATATATCCTCAACTACGCCAATCTGAAAAGTGGTTACAAGAGCCCGGTGGATAAGACTTAAACTTACAGGATTATACTGTGCCATAACATTCCTTCTCCACTGAGGAGTATCTTGAATGGTACCATCAAATACTTCAGTGGCTTGGTTGAAAGGCCTGGGACTCTTAATTCTACTTTTTGTAAATGATGTAGACAAACTGAACAGGCTCTAGAGAATTTATAGATGTCAGAGGACATCTCTGGCCAGAAGTACAAATATCTGATCAGTCAGAGACTGCTAGCTCATGAGTACTTTTCATTATAGACTTACGGCGATTTTTAGGAATGACCAATAGACTTTTTCCTATGTCATAAAGTATATCTGCCGATACAATAGTTTTGTAATAATATTGGTAGAATTACCGACAATATGTTAAGTAAAAGGACACAAATGCAACTAATGTGACATTTTATTGTGGCAACGTTT
>WNWK01008689.1:0-82593 GCA_009830355.1 Cherax destructor
TGGTGGTTAGGTGTATTTATCAGTTGTGAGGAAGATCCCAGCCACGTCTGTTCAGCTTGTAGGTCTACCGCTATGAGGGCGCTGCCTTGTCTGTGTCACATACCAGGCCTCTGACGTCAGCGGGTATCGTGACGTCACAAGCAAGGGACCGGCTATGTAAAGCTAGAAAGATTCTCATAAACTACACAAGTGTATATATGGTACTAACACAACACCAGTACATACACCAGTACTCACCAGTACACACACCAGTACATGCACCAGTACCTACACCAGTACAACGCCAGTGCACACACCAGAAATACACGAGTACATACACCAGTACACACACCAGTACACACCAAAACACACATCAGTAACCCCCAGTACACACACCAGTACACACACCAGTACATACACCAGTACATACACCAGTCCATAAACCAGTACATACACCAGTCACACCAAAGCACACATCAGTACACACCAGTAAAAAACACCAGTACCCCAAAAGTACACACCCCAGTACATAAAACCAGTTAACTCAAAAATACGTACACCATGCATACACCAGTACACACACTAGTACATACACCAGTACACCCCCAGTTCACACAAAATTACGTACACCAGTGCATACACCAACACACACCAGTACACACACCAGTACATACACCAGTACACACCAGTTCAAAAAAGTACGTACACCAGTGCATACACCAGTACACACCCAGTACACACACCAGTACATACACCAGTACACAAAACCAGTACATACACCAGTACACACCAGTTCACACAAAAGTAAGTACACCAGTGCATACACCAGTACACACACCAGTACGCACACCAGAGCATACACCAGTATGTACACCTGTGCACACACCAGTACATACACCAGTACATACACCAGTACACACGCCAGTACATATATCAGTACATACACCAGTACATACACCAGTACACACCAAAACACACATCAGTACACACCAGTACACACACCAGTACACACACCAGTACATACACCAGTTCACTCAAAAATACGTACACCAGTGCATACACCAGTACACACATACACACAGGGGAGAAGATGAACCAACAAGACTGGACCTTGTATTCACCCTGAACAGCTCAGATATTGAAGACATAAAGCACGAGAGCCCCCTGGGAGCCAGTGACCATATGGTGCTTAGCTTTGAGTACATTGTAGAGCTACAGGTGGAGAGGGGAAACAGTACCGATAGAGACAAACCAGACTTTAAAAGAGGAAACTACACGGGCTTGAGGAATTTCCTGCAGGACATCCAGTGGGAAAGGGAAATGGAAGGACTGACAATAAATGAAATGATGGAATACGTAGGGGCAAAGTGCAAGGAGGCAGAGGAACGGTTTATACCCAGAGGCAAATGTTTAAATGGGAAGGCCAGAAAGAGCCCCTGGTTTACCCAAAGGTGCAGGGAGGCAAAGAATCAGAGTATCAGAGAATGGAAACGGTACAGAAGGCAAAGAACCCAAGTAAACAAAGAGATTAGTAGAAGAGCTAGAAACGAGTATGCACAAGTACGGAGGGAGGCCCAGAAACAGTACGAAAACGACATAGCATCGAAAGTTAAGTCCTACCCGAAACTGATGTTCAGTCACATCAGAAGGAAGACAACAGTCAAGGACCAGGTGATAAGGCTGAGGAGAGAAGATGGGGAACTCACAAGTAATGATCAAGAGGTATGTGAGGAGCTCAACTTGAGGTTTAAGGAAGTATTCACAATGGAGGAAGGAAGGCAGCTGGGTAGACAGGACATGGTTCGTCACCAACAAGGGATGTACCAAGTGCTAGAGGGCATACACACAACTGAGGAGGAAGTGAAGCAGTAACTCAGTGACCTCGATACCTCAAAGGCGATGGGTCCGGACAATATCTCCCCGTGGGTTCTTCGGGAAGGAGCTGAGGTACTGAGTGTGCCACTTACCACAATATTCAACACATCCCTTGAAACTGGGCAGCTACCTGAGGTATGGAAGAAGGCCAACGTAGTCCCCATCTTTAAAAAAGGAGACAGAAAAGAGGCACTAAACTATAGACCGGTGTCACTTACATGTATAGTGTGCAAAGTCCTGGAGAAAATCATCAGGAAAAGAATGGTGGAACACCTTGAGCGGAACAGGATAATAAACACCAGACAGCATGGATTCCGGGAAGGCAAATCCTGTGTAACAAACCTCCTAGAGTTCTATGATAAAGTAACAGAGGTAAGGCAGGAGAGAGAAGGGTGGGTTGATTGCATTTTCCTGGACTGCAGGAAGGCCTTCGACACAGTTCCTCACATGAGATTAGTAAAGAAGTTGGAAGAACAAGCAGGTATAACAGGAAGGGCACTGGAATGGATCAGGGAATACCTCAAAGGGAGGCAACAACGGGTCATGGTGCGTGGTGAGGTATCACAGTGGGCGCCTTGACGAGCGGTGTACCGCAGGGGTCAGTCCTAGGACCAGTGTTATTCCTGGTATATGTAAATGACATGACGGACGGGATAGAATCAGAAGTGTCTCTATTCGCGGATGATGTGAAAATAATGAGGAGAATCACATCGGAAGAGGACCAGGCAGGGCTGCAAACAGACCTGGACAAGCTCGACATCTGGTCTAGCAGTTGGCTTCTCGAATTCAATCCCTCCAAATGCAAAGTCATGAGGATCGGAGAAGGGCAAAGAAGACCGCTGACAGAGTACAAGCTAGGCGGACAAAGGCTACAAACCTCGGCAAAGGAGAAAGACCTTGGAGTGAGTATAACGCCTAGCACGTCTCCGGAGGCACACATCAACCAGATAACTGCGGCAGCATATGGGCGTCTGGCAAACCTTAGATTAGCGTTCCGTTACCTTAACAAGGAGTCGTTCAAGACACTGTATACCGTGTACGTCAGGCCCATACTAGAATATGCAGCACCAGTCTGGAACCCACACCTGGTCAAGCACGTAAGGAAACTAGAGAAAGTGCAAAGGTTTGCGACAAGGTTAGTTCCACAACTCAGGGTCTGTCTTATGAAGAAAGGTTGAGGGAAATAGGACTAACAACACTGGAGGAAAGAAGGGTCAGAGGAGACATGATAACGACATACAA
Source organism: Cherax destructor (assembly GCA_009830355.1). Classification (NCBI taxonomy): domain Eukaryota; kingdom Metazoa; phylum Arthropoda; class Malacostraca; order Decapoda; family Parastacidae; genus Cherax; species Cherax destructor. Next base: position 3,097 of record WNWK01008689.1, read on the forward strand.
AATACTGCGGGGAATTGACAAGGTAGATAGTGACAGGTTGTTTCAGAGAGGGAACACAGAAACAAGGGGACACAACTGGAAGCTGAAGACTCAGATGAGTCAAAGGGATGTCAGGAAACATTTCTTCAGCCACAGAGTAGTCAGGAAGTGGAATGGACTAGAGAAAGATATAGTGGAGGCAGGAACCATACATAGTTTTAAGACAAGGTATGATAAAGCTCATGGAGCAGGGAGAGCAGAGACCCAGTAGCAGATAGCGAAGAGGCGGGGCCAGGAGCTGAGTCTCGACCCCTGCAACCACAATTAGGTGAGTACAATTAGGTGAGTACACACTAGTACATACACCAGTACACACCAATTCACACAAAAGTACGTACACCAGTGCATACACCAGTACACACACCAGTGCATACACCAGTACACACACCAGTACATACACCAGTACACACCAGTACACACCAGTACACACACCAGTACATACACCAGTACACACACCAGTGCATACAACAGTACACACACCAGTGCATACAACAGTACACACCAGTACACACCAGTACACACACCAGTACATACACCAGTACACACACCAGTACAAATTTTGGCTAAGAATTCTTTTCATCGATTTGAAAATTAATACCAAAAACAGTATCCAGACGGATGCACTGGACCGAGTTGGTCCTAAAGTGAACCAACGTGTCCATTAACTGGACCGAGTGGTCATAAAGGGTCCAGTAGCAGCTAAGTAATTCACACGGACCACCATATTATCTCCTTGCCTCAGTACTCAGTTAAATGGCAGCTGAAGAAAGTACTAAGATTGCAACATCTTGGTGTTTTTTGTGGTGAGGTACGAGACCAGTGGTGATGGAGTCTGGTCTGGGTACGAGACCAGTGGTGATGGAGTCTGGTCTGGGTACGAGACCAGTGGTGTTGGAGTCTGGTCTGGGTACGAGACCACTGGTGTTGGAGTCTGGTCTGGGCACGAGACAAGTGGTGATGGAGTCTGGTCTGGGTACGAGACCAGTGGTGTTGGAGTCTTGTCTGGGTACGAGACCAGTGGTGTTGGAGTCTGGTCTGGGTACGAGACCAGTGGTGATGGAGTCTGGTCTGGGTACGAGACCAGTGGTGTTGGAGTCTGGTCTGGGTACGAGACCAGTGGTGTTGGAGTCTGGTCTGGGTACGAGACCAGTGGTGATGGAGTCTGGTCTGGGTACGAGACCAGTGGTGTTGGAGTCTGGTCTGGGTACGAGACCAGTGGTGTTGGAGTCTGGTCTGGGTACGAGACCAGTGGTGATGGAGTCTGGTCTGGGTACGAGACCAGTAGTGTTGGAGTCTGGTCTGGGTACGAGACCAGTGGTGTTGGAGTCTGGTCTGGGCACGAGACAAGTGGTGATGGAGTCTGGTCAGGGTACGAGACCAGTGGTGTTGGAGTCTGGTCTGGGTACGAGACCAGTGGTGTTGGAGTCTGGTCTGGGTACGAGACCAATGGTGATGGAGTCTGGTCTGGGTACGAGACCAGTGGTGTTGGAGTCTGGTCTGGGTACGAGACCAGTGGTGATGGAGTCTGGTCTGGGTACGAGACCAGTGGTGTTGGAGTCTGGTCTGGGAACGAGACCAGTGGTGATGGAGTCTGGTCTGGGTACGAGATCAATGGTGATGGAGTCTGGTCTGGGTACGAGACCAGTGGTGTTGGAGTCTGGTCTGGGTACGAGACCAGTGGTGTTGGAGTCTGGTCTGGGTACGAGACCAGTGGTGTTGGAGTCTGGTCTGGGTACGAGACAAGTGGTGATGGAGTCTGGTCTGGGTACGAGACCAGTGGTGATGGAGTCTGGTCTGAGCACGAGACCAGTGGTGTTGGAGTCTGGTCTGGGTACGAGACCAGTAGTGTTGGAGTCTGGTCTGGGTACGAGACCAGTGGTGATAGAGTCTGGTCTGGGTACGAGACCAGTGGTGTTGGAGTCTGGTCTGGGTACGAGACTAGTGGTGTTGGAGTCTGGTCTGGGTACGAGATCAATGGTGATGGAGTCTGGTTTGGGTACGAGACCAGTGGTGTTGGAGTCTGGTCTGGGTACGAGACCAGTGGTGTTGGAGTCTGGTCTGGGTACGAGACCAGTGGTGATGGAGTCTGGTCTGGGTACGAGACCAGTGGTGATGGAGTCTGGTCTGGGTACGAGACCAGTGGTGATGGAGTCTGGTCTGGGTACGAGACCAGTGGTGTTGGAGTCTGGTCTGGGTACGAGACCAGTGGTGATGGAGTCTGGTCTGGGAACGAGATCAATGGTGATGGAGTCTGGTCTGGGTACGAGACTAGTGGTGTTGGAGTCTGGTCTGGGTACGAGACCAGTGGTGTTGGAGTCTGGTCTGGGTACGAGACCAGTGGTGTTGGAGTCTGGTCTGGGTACGAGACCAGTGGTGTTGGAGTCTGGTCTGGGTACGAGACCAGTGGTGATGGAGTCTGGTCTGGGTACGAGACCAGTGGTGATGGAGTCTGGTCTGGGTACGAGACCAGTGGTGTTGGAGTCTGGTCTGGGTACGAGACCAGTGGTGTTGGAGTCTTGTCTGGGTACGAGACCAGTGGTGTTGGAGTCTGGTCTGGGTACGAGACCAGTGGTGATGGAGTCTGGTCTGGGTACGAGACCAGTGGTGTTGGAGTCTGGTCTGGGAACGAGACCAGTGGTGATGGAGTCTGGTCTGGGTACGAGATCAATGGTGATGGAGTCTGGTCTGGGTACGAGACCAGTGGTGTTGGAGTCTGGTCTGGGTACGAGACAAGTGGTGTTGGAGTCTGGTCTGGGTACGAGACCATTGGTGTTGGAGTCTGGTCTGGGTACGAGACCAGTGGTGATAGAGTCTGGTCTGGGTACGAGACCAGTGGTGATGGAGTCTGGTCTGGGCACGAAACCAATGGTGTTGGAGTCTGGTCTGGGTACGAGACCAGTGGTGCTGGAGTCTGGTCTGGGTACGAGACCAGTGGTGATGGAGTCTGGTCTGGGTACGAGACCAGTGGTGATGGAGTCTGGTCTGGGTACGAGACCAGTGGTGTTGGAGTCTGGTCTGGGCGCGGGGCGCTGGGGCGATGACCCTAATGGTCAGTAACACGAATGTTATATATATATATATATATATATATATATATATATATATATATATATATATATATATATATATATATAAGTAGTATATAGGGGTCGAGTCAGAGCTCTAGTGTGTGTGTTTGTATATGTGTATTCACCTTTTTACTCACCTATTTTTGGTTGTAGGGGTAGATTCACAGCTCCTGGCCATGCCTCCTAGTGTGTGTGTATGTGTGTGTGTGTGTGTGTGTGTGTGTGTGTGTGTGTGTGTATGTGTGTGTGTGTGTATTGTGTGTGTATTGTGTGTGTGTGTGTGTGTGTGTGTGTGTGTGTGTGTGTGTGTGTGTGTGTGTGTGTGTGTGTGTGTGTGTGTGTGTGTGAGTTTCGCAAAATACCACATTGAGAAATACCTGAACATTTGCAGGGGTCTAAATTATATCCATACAAGTCTATAATTTGAGTAGTCGTCTATATCAAGACATAAAAACATTAATACGCAGCTTCAAGACTATACTGAGAATCAATTTGGGTAGTTGAACCTTGACACAGTGAGGACCCAACAGGGTGTGGTCTGTGTGACCTTTGTCAGTGAATTAACACAGATCACTGGAGAAACCTGTCCTTTAAATCCGTGCCCATCCAGGTATAAATAGGAGCAGCAAGCAGGAGCTAGGCATCAGTTGTGATACCTACCATCACTATGAACACTAAGGTACCTAACTTTTTCAGTTATTTTTGTCTTATATGTGATATAAGTATTTCTGTAATGTTAACACCTCTCGTCTTAAAGTGTACTAATATACACATTCTCTAACTTGGAATTCTCTAACTTGGAATTCTACTTGAATTCTAACTTGGAATTCTCTAACTTGAATTCTCTAACTTGGAATTCTCTAACTTGAATTCTCTAACTTGAATTCTCTAACTTGGAATTCTCTAACTTGGAATTCTCTAACTTGGAATTCTCTAACTTGGAATTCTCTAACTTGGAATTCTCTAACTTGGAATTCTCTAACTTGGAATTCCTAACTTGGAATTCTCTAACTTGGAATTCTCTAACTTGGAATTCTCTAACTTGGAATTCTCTAACTTGGAATTCTCTAACTTGGAATTCTCTAACTTGGAATTCTCTAACTTGGAATTCTCTAACTTGGAATTCTCTAACTTGGAATTCGCTAACTTGGAATTCTCTAACTTGGAATTCTCTAACTTGGAATTCTCTAACTTGGAATTCTCTAACTTGGAATTCTCTAACTTGGAATTCTTTAACTTGGAATTCTATAACTTGGAATTCTCTAACTTGGAATTCTCTAACTTGGAATTCTCTAACTTGGAATTCTCTAACTTGGAATTCTCTAACTTGGAATTCTCTAATTTGGAATTCTCTAACTTGGAATTCTCTAACTTGGAATTCTCTAACTTGGAATTCTCTAACTTGGAATTCTCTAACTTGGAATTCTCTAACTTGGAATTCTCTAAGGCTAAAGTTTACCTTTTAAGAAAAGTGTTATGTATTCTGAAAGTAAAATTTTTTTATTATTATATTGATTGGGAAGCGTTAAATCAGTAAGGGCCTAACATCACTTGGGGAACGCAGATAAGGAGGTTAGATGGAGATAATTGGTTCAGAGAACCGACAAGTTGTTGAACAAGACACTTGTTCAACACTTGTGTATCTTTACTGTGGGAACGTTTCGCCCACCAGTGGCTTCGTCAGTCCAATACAGAGAAGATGGTGTCTACTTCATAAGAGGCTAGCTTCAGTTTAATGGATTAAAACCTCTTTACAAGTATTACTTAAAGAGTTGAATGCCTCAATAAACACCATTACATCCACTGTTTACTATCCACATCATAGGTAATACACCTCGTGTAAGAGACACTTTTCGCTTTTCACAAGTTCTATTAAACCAATACAAACAGGAACGATACATATCATTAACAAATATCTTATTAGTTACTCATATATCCTTTCAACTAACATTTTGTGTTTAATTCCAGCAATATTTTAACTTTGCAGATCCTTGTGTTGCTCGGAGTGTTGGCTGTGGTGGCCGCAGATAAACTGCCTTCACCTTCCTACGGTGCTCCTCCAGTAAGTCACATAACTATTTCCTAATGTATATATGACAAAATATCTGCTATCGTCTATTACTGCGTGTATATAGGCGCAAAATGTTTATTGTGATCTTATTATGATTGTGTATATAAGAAGAACCCCACTTAGAGGAAATATAACATGAAAATCACTGTGTTTGTTAGACGACAAGTGAAGTTGTCAACACAAGATTGTGTTTGTTGATAAATATTACCGACAACTGTGGTTAAGAAACATAGTTTGCAGAGCAAGTGTTAATTCCGACGTTTCACTCAGTGTAGAGCTTTATTAAGTTATCTTGATGAAGTCCAACACTGAACCAGACTTCGTCACTGTAAATATTTATTTCGTAAACTGAATCTTTAATATAAAAGTTTGTTGAAGATAACCTGAGATGTGGATCAAAATATACAATACTCTGTTTATGTTATCTTAATTTTTTTTCACTTTGTTGTTGTAAGTGACCAGTGATTATTACACTTTTGTTTGTATAGGTGTGTGTTGGAGTAGAGCTCCTGATCCCAACATAAATGTTCCCCAGCTAACATTCCCTGGAAGATAAACTTAATAATTAAAGTTTCACTTGACAGGTTTCATCTGAGGAGACTGAGCCTGCCAAGTATGGCTTTGACTGGAATGTCCAGGACTCTGAAACTGGCAACGACTTCGCCCACCAGGAGGGTCGTGATGAAGACAACACTAAGGGGTCGTACACCGTCCAGCTTCCTGATGGTCGTCGCCAGACTGTGACTTACTACGTGGACGGTGACTCAGGCTACGTGGCTGACGTTACTTACGAGGGAGAAGCTCGCTACCCTGACTCTGATGAAGTAGGTTCCTACTCTCCACCAGCTGCTCCCAGTGCCCGCTACGGCGCTCCTTAGAGTGAAGCTGCGTATTACACACAAACTTCCACCTACAACCCGCCACATGCGGGGAATTACTACCAGAAGAAATTGAATGTTAACCCAACACGAGAATAACATCTGCAAAGATGTTGGTTAATGTTATGTGATAATTACGTCACATAATACTACTCATGTGTTCACAGTGGCAACATTTATCTTCTCCTCATCTCTCTCTCTCCTTCTATTGTAAATATGTAACCTACTTTATAAATTAAATTATGTGCATATTATACCTTATTTTTGAGTTATCCCCAAAAAACGTTTATATATTTTTTATCGAGTTTTCCCAGAAAAAGATTCTGAAAATCCTCTAAATGTTTGTTAATAATCTCCAGAGTGATGGTGGTATGGAGGTGTTCCACACTCTGATAAATATTTTTAACACGAGGAAAATTCAACATGTTTATCTATTTTTTTCAAGAGGGCATTCAGGGAATCGAACTGGGGGCTTTTAAATGCAATCCTTCCACTCTAACAGAATGATCGTGTAGGTAGAATGGCGATTAATTTATTACTATTTTCATGCTGGACATTTTTTAATTTTTGTTATGTTTTTGGGTTCAGTGAAATAGTATATCTTCTTAGGGAACTAAAAAACCAGTTGATGAAGTCTTTGGAATGCCTAAACAGAGCAATTTCTCCACCAAAATCTGCTGCAATGTTGGTCTAGAAAGTGTTCAACTGGAACAGCTCCATTGCTGAAAAAGTTGCATGGCGATACGCTCGTGGCTGCTACATTCAAGATGGAGATCGCTTGTCTCACAGCTGTGAGTGACCATCACTCGGGAGACTTCCTCTTAACAAATTCTACTGCGACAATACATGTTTGGAACGGCTCCCACTCTTGTCCCCTATTCACACAAGTTCCAAGGGATGGTTTGCTATAAACTTTTATAATAGATACCAACAAACTGGTTAAGAAAGACACGTGAGGAAACTCTAAGATATATTTATTACAAAACGTTTTGCTCCTGGAACCTGGAACACCTCTAACATACAGAGGTTAAAATGTCAGTATATATAGGGAGACGAGGTCAGGTAGACAGTAAGGTCAAGAAACAACAAATACACCAAAGTACTCCAAAGGAGCCTCGCTACCTGACTATCTAGCAGAGATGCATAGTATAAAATACCGACATGATGTAAAAATAAACACAAAAGCAGTATAATGCGATTCTTTACTACGTTTCGCCCACACAGTGGGCTTTATCGGACATCTAGTGCTTAGCAGACGAAGGATCGAGCCCCCACCCACGTCTTCCACAAAATGACCTATATGGGTTTAGCGTTTAACGTGGATTTAAAAAAAGAGGAGGTTTTTATCGAGTCACAAACAGATCTGATTTGAAAATTCATTTGTGTCTATTTTTCAACTTAGGAGAGAGGGAAGATAGTTCACAAATAACCCGCATATAGAAGAGAGGAGCTCACGACGACGTTTCGGTCCGACTTGGACCATTTACAAAGTCACACTGGTAAACAACTTAATGGGATCACAATCCATTATCCTGGTAAACCTGGTAGCCAACTTAATGGGATCACAATCCATTATCCTGGTAAACCTGGTAGCCAACTTAATGGGATCACAATCCATTATCCTGGTAAACCTGGTAGCCAACTTAATGGGATCACAATCCATTATCCTGGTAAACCTGGTAGCCAACTTAATGGGATCACAATCCATTATCCTGGTAAACCTGGTAAACAACTTAATGGGATCACAATCCATTATCCTGGTAAACCTGGTAAACAACTTAATGGGATCACAATCCATTATCCTGGTAAACCTGGTAGCCAACTTAATGGGATCACAATCCATTATCCTGGTAAACCTGGTAGACAACTTAATGGGATCACAATCCATTATCCTGGTAAACCTGGTAGCCAACTTAATGGGATCACAATCCATTATCCTGGTAACCCTGGTAGCCAACTTAATGGGATCACAATCCATTATCCTGGTAAACCTGGTAGACAACTTAATGGGATCACAATCCATTATCCTGGTAAACCTGGTAGACAACTTAATGGGATCACAATCCATTATCCTGGTAAACCTGGTAGACAACTTAATGGGATCACAATCCATTATCCTGGTAAACCTGGTAGACAACTTAATGGGATCACAATCCATTATCCTGGTAAACCTAGTAGACAACTTAATGGGATCACAATCCATTATCCTGGTAAACCTGGTAGACAACTTAATGGGATCACAATCCATTATCCTGGTAAACCTAGTAGACAACTTAATGGGATCACAATCCATTATCCTGGTAAACCTGGTAGACAACTTAATGGGATCACAATCCATTATCCTGGTAAACCTAGTAGACAACTTAATGGGATCACAATCCATTATCCTGGTAAACCTGGTAGCCAACTTAATGGGATCACAATCCATTATCCTGGTAAACCTGGTAGACAACTTAATGGGATCACAATCCATTATCCTGGTAAACCTGGTAGCCAACTTAATGGGATCACAATCCATTATCCTGGTAAACCTGGTAGCCAACTTAATGGGATCACAATCCATTATCCTGGTAAACCTGGTAGACAACTTTATGGGATCACAATCCATTATCCTGGTAAACCTGGTAGCCACCTTAATGGGATCAGAATCTACGAGAGAACGCCACACAACTGGCACTACACCGGCGTCTTTACTCTGGTTAATACTAAGCGTCTGGGCGGACGGCAGCGCAGCGGTGACATTCAAATTCTTTATTTCATGTAATACAAGGTGGGGGGAGGGGGTTACTTATAGTTATACATTAAAGTTGATATTACAAGATGGCCAATAATATGCCTAGGTATGTCTAGGCTTTTCAGGCAGTCTTATGATAGGTCTTACTCAATAGCTATACAATGGATATACAGATTGTAAGGTTAGGTTAGGTTTACAAAATTTAGGTACTGGAATTTAAACATTGAGAATTTAACAATTAGTATAAAAAGTTAGCAATTAGTTTATATATTAATGATAAAGGTGATATATTGGCATAATATAGTTTCTATATTGGAGTATCTTAGGCAAACTTATGACTAGCTTAAGTATTATGGAGCAATAGTTGTATTAGAATTCGTCTGTTATGGGAAGCTGACATATCTGTACCACTTTGTACAAGGGTGAAACATAGAGCTAGCTTCCTCTGTGAACGTTAAAATATTTATATGTCCTGCCGAATAGGTAAAACTTGAGATTTTAGCTTAAATATCAATGCTCTTCTTGCTGAATAAGGCAAGCGAAAATTTGTGTATGCAATAATTTTAAAATAATTCTGAACCTAACGAAAAAATATATATTTCATTGTTTATTAAATTATTGTAAACTTATCTAAAATATATTTAGTTGGATTAAGCTAAATTAAATTGCGCTTGTTATAATAAGGTTAGGTAAGTTTTCTAAGGTTCTTTTGGTACAATTTTTTTAATTTTTACATTAATATAAATGAAAAAAATATATCTTCAAACGCATAAGAGAAAATTTTAGAAAGGACTTAATTTTAAATGAGTTCTTGATAATTGACCAGTTTTACCTATTCTGCACGACATATGTATATATATATATATATATATATATATATATATATATGAAAAAATAGAGGAATTCCAAGCGCTTTCGTGACTACTCACACACACACACACACACACACACTATATATATATATATATATATATATATATATATATATATATATATATATATATATATATATAAATATATATATATATATTGTGGGACCCATAGCCTCGGAGAAGTGGATAAAAAGGCTTCAAGGAAGAATATTTAGATTTCTTTCTGAAGTCATTTGAATATTCCACTTTCCCTACCACCCCATCTTTGCATTGTGTATAAACTTTATTTCAAGACAAAATACATTGACGAAATACATTGACAAGAATACAATAGGGAGTAAAAACAACATAGATAACAATTCAGAGCTATATGTCAAATACTTCGTCCAGCTCCCCGGCAGTGGGCCGCGTGCCCAGAATGCAGCAGGCATTTTCCCTCTGAATCGCAACACTGAGTCTCTGAAAGAGGAAGCTGGTCGCCCTGTGGTCCTTGGTTTCTATGATGAGTTTTTCACCCAGCTCTTTGAGAAACTTTAGAGCACACTTGCCCCATGCTCCAAGGGTCTCCGACCCTATTGGGATGAAGTTATAGCAAGGGGGAAGGCCTTCATATTTGCGGGTCTTCTGGGTCTCCCTGTGGCTGGCAGCTTCACGCCCTTCAGCTACGGAGTATGGCAAGTAGGTGTCTGTCATTGTGGCAGCACAGGTGTAGTCCCAAGCAATCTGCTTACCATCCTTCCAGGGTAGCATAGTGGCTCCATCAGGACGTTTTTGACTTCCATCAGACCTCTGCACTTGGGGTTCCCGTTGACCTCCTCATGTCTAGCATACTTTCCTTCTGATGTGTGACACATGACACCATGAAGTCCGAATTGATCAGCCGTCTCCCACCAAGGCAGGGTGGCCCGAAAAAGAAAAACTTTCACCATCATTCGCTCCATCACTGTCTTGCCAGAGCCATGCTTACACTACAGTTATAAAACTGCAACATTAACACCCCTCCTTCTGAGTACAAGCACTGTACTTCCCATCTCCAGGACTCAAGTCCGGCCGGTTTCCCTGAATCCCTTCATGTTACCTTGTTTACACTCCAACATCAAGTCAAGTCCTAAAAAACATTTGTCTCCATTCGCTCTTATCTAACACGCTCACGCTCGCTTGCTGGAAGTCCAAGCCCCTTGCATACAAAACCTCCTTTACCCCCTCCCTCCAACCATTCATATATATATATATATATATATATATATATATATATATATATATATATATATATATATATATATATATATATATATATATATATATATATATATATATATATATATATATATATATATATATATATATATATATATATATATATAAAATGTAGGTGTGAGTTAGGTGTGTGAGGTGTGGTCATCGCAGCATCTTACACAACAACGCAGGTCACTGGAAGAGGAACCTGTCCTACCACACGTTCCTCCTGGTATATAAGGTGTCAGGACGCAGGAGCTGTATCACTCCTCATCCACCCTACAACATGAACACTAAGGTACTGCTGAACACTGACATAATATTAATAACTTTTCATGTTAAGCACTGAACTCATCTGGGTCATTCAGACGTGGTGGAGACTCGATCCCCCGTCTGCTGAACGCCATAAATACGATTTCCCTATTTGTACTCACCTATGTCTGAACGCTACGAAGATGGTTCTGACAGTGGATCGAAACGTAGTACTGGTGCGAAGAGTGTGGGAAAGACACTAAACAGTAAAAACCTGTGCTGCAAACACGTTTCAATCTGTTTGGAAAGGATCGAAATGTTTTCCCGATGAAAGCTTTCTCTTTGGGAAGTGCATGGTCTTTGTCTGGTGTTACTGAAGACTAAGGTAGGATGCTGTGTCTGGTACTACTGCAGCAGGAGCACTATGATAGGTTCTTGTGTCTGGTATTACTGAACATCAAGTAGGTAGCCACGTCTGGTACTACTGTACCAGCAATACTAAGGTACTTCCCTCTGTCTGCCATTGCTTACCGAGGGAGGTCAGATGTCAACATTAGTTGTTATATACAGTATATCATATCTAAACAGACAATAATATGTATTTACGGAATTAGTGAGACGTCAAGCAGGATTGTATATATATATGTATACATATATATACATAATTATATACATATATATATATAAACTTAGAGTAATTCAATTTGATTCAGAGGAGAGCACAAGTTCATTTTTTGGATCACAAGGTCTTACGAGACGCGAGGTAACCCTCTTAAAGGGAGTAAATCAGGAGAGAATATAAGTCTCTTCTTTGCTTATAACTGATTTAACCACGATTGAAATTGTCGATAATTGCTCTTCAGGTATTCTTCCTGCTGGGTTTGGTGGCCGTGGTTGCTGCAGACAAGCGTCCAGCCCTCGCTTACGGCCCTCCTCCGGTAAGTGTTAATACTGTTAACGTCTTGGGACGCCCTGGGCAAAAGAATGCTATTGGATTTGATGTTGGAAAGAGGAGAGTAGATATAACTGTATCAGTAACTCAGTATCAATATCAAGGCACTCTTCTTGAAGGGTCTTCAGGTGTCTACAAATGATTATTTGTGATCACTTGTGCTGCCAAATATCTGCTGGGATGGAACAGCGGTAAATCTACATGAATATCTACTGTTTTTGTAATTTGGTGGCACTGAGGGATAGATGGATTGTCAAACATATTATTATCATCAACAATAATGCTCTCCTTATCCAACTCATTCATTTAGGAAGATAATTTTTTCATTAGTTTACAAGTTACTGATTATACTGACAGGTCTCATCTGAGGAGTTCGAAGCTCCAAAGTATGGCTTCGACTTCGCTGTGCAGGACGCAGAGTCCGGCAACGACTTCGCCCACCAGGAGACTCGCGACAACGACAACACCAAGGGGTCGTACACCATTCAGCTCCCCGACGGTCGTCGCCAGACTGTGACTTACTACGTGGACGGTGACTCAGGATTCATTGCCGATGTCCAGTACTCTGGAGAAGCTCGCTACCCCGACTCCAGTGAGGTCGGCAGGTACTCCCCACCAGCTGCACCCAGTTCCCGGTACGGCGCTCCTTAAGTGGAGTTGTGTATAACACAAGTCACCCAGTTCCATATGCAGACCACATTCACTACTCCTGAAAAGTTACTTCCACGGGACTTCAAAGTTTATCTTTCTCCAAGAATATTCTGTGAAGCGAATAAGAGAAGCAACTTACAACACCCGATAGTCCCGAGTCACTTATAATATTGACTCAGGTATTTCCATCCTCAACTCTCACCTTATCAATATATATTTGTTGATATTTATGCAAATTATGTAAATAATCTCCAGGTTTCATTAAATTATATGTAATTTATTCTGAAGTTTGAATTTAGTTTAACTTCCAACTATTTTAGAGACGCTATTGTAGTCAGAAACTACCAATACAGTGGACCCTCGATTTTCGTGCACCTCCAAAATCGAACAATTATACAGTGGACCCTCGGTTTTCGTGCACCTCCCAACTCGAACAATTATATAAGTGTATTTTGTAAGTGGTTTTGTAAGTATATTTTTGGGGGTCTGAAACGACTAATCTAATTTACATTTGTCCTTATGGGAACAAATTCGTTCGGTAACGGCACTAGAACAGCATTCTGGAACGAATTATCGACGAAAACCGAGGGTCCACTATATCATACTAAGAAAAGAATATAATATTGGCTAGTGATATTGATCTTGAAACCACTTAAACGCCAAATATTTCATAAAATAACCCACAAGTAGGAGTATTAACAAATCATACCATGACTGGTACGATTCATAACTAATCAAAAAATATGAAAATAAAATCATACATGGCGTTTTAGTGCTCTTAAAACCATTATAAACCCATTAATACATAGTGGTTCATGATGAACCAAAACGTCAATAGTAGTTCATGATGAACCAAAACGTCAATAGTGGTGCATGATGAACCAAAACGTCAATAGAGGTTCATGATGAACCGAACCAAAACATCAATAGTGGTTCATGATGAACCAAAACGTCAATAGTGGTTCATGATGAACCAAAACGTCAATAGTGGTTCATGATTAACCAAAACGTCAAGTGGTTCATGATGAACCAAAACGTCAATAGTGGTTCATGATGAACCAAAACGTCAATATTGGTTCATGATGAACCAAAACATCAATAGTGGTTCATGATGAACCAAAACGTCAATAGAGGTTCATGATGAACCGAACCAAAACATCAATAGTATTTCATGATGAACCAAAACGTCAATAGTGGTTCATGATGAACCAAAACGTCAATAGTGGTTCATGATTAACCAAAACGTCAAGTGGTTCATGATGAACCAAAACGTCAATAGTGGTTCATGATGAACCAAAACGTCAATATTGGTTCATGATGAACCAAAACGTCAATAGTGGTTCATGATGAACCAAAACGTCAACAGCGGTTCATGATGAATCAAAACGTTAAGTGGAGTTGTGTATAACACAAGTCACCCAGTTCCATATGCAGAACACATTCACTACTCCTGAAAAGTTACTTCCACGGGACTTCAAAGTTTATCTTTCTCCAAGAATATTCTGTGAAGCGAATAAGAGAAGCAACTTGCAACACCCGATAGTCCCGAGTCACTTATAATATTGACTCAGGTATTTTCATCCTCAACTCTCACCTTAATAATATATATTTGTTGATATTTATGCAAATTATGTAAATAATCTCCAGGTTTCATTAAATTATATGTAATTTATTCTGAAGTTTGAATTTAGTTTCATTTCCAATTATTTTAGAGACGCTAGTGTAGTCAGAAACTACCAATACAGTGGACCCCCGGTTTTCGTTCACCTCCCAACTCGAACAATTATATAAGTGTATTTTTGTAAGTGGTTTTGTAAGTGTGTTTTTGGGGGTCTGAAACGACTAATCTAATTTACATTTGTCGTTATGGGAACAAATTCGTTCGGTAACGGCACTAGAACAGCATTCTGGAGCGAATTATCGACGAAAACCGAGGGTCCACTATATCATACTAAGAAAAGAAGAATATATTGGCTAGTGATATTGATCTTGAAACCACTTAAACGCCAAATATTTCATAAAATAACCCACAAGTAGGAGTATTAACAAATCATACCATGACTGGTATGGCGTTTTAGTGCTCTTAAAACCATTATAAACCCATTAATACATAGCGGTTCATGATGAATCAAAACGTCAATAGTGGTTCATGATGAACCGAACCAAAACATCAATAGTGGTTCATGATGAACCAAAACGTCAATAGTGGTTCATGATGAACCAAAACGTCAATAGTGGTTCATGATTAACCAAAAGTCAAGTGGTTCATGATGAACCAAAACGTTAATAGTGGTTCATGATGAACCGAACCAAAACATCAATAGTGGTTCATGATGAACCAAAACGTCAATAGTGGTTCATGATGAACCAAAACGTCAATAGTGGTTCATGATGAACCAAAACGTCAATAGTGGTTCATGATTAACCAAAACGTCAAGTGGTTCATGATGAACCAAAACGTCAATAGTGGTTCATGATGAACCAAAACGTCAATAGTGGTTCATGATGAACCAAAACGTCAATAGTGGTTCATGATTAACCAAAACGTCAAGTGGTTCATGATGAACCAAAACGTCAATAGTGGTTCATGATGAACCAAAACGTCAACAGCGGTTCATGATGAATCAAAACTTCAATAGTGGTTCATGATGAACCAAAACGTCAATAGTGGTTCATGATTAACCAAAACGTCAAGTGGTTCATGAAGAACCAAAACGTCAATAGTGGTTCATGATGAACCAAAACGTCAACAGCGGTTCATGATGAATCAAAACGTCAATAGTGGTTCATGATGAACCAAAACATCAATAGCGGTTCATGATGAACCAAAACGTCAATAGTGGTTCATGATGAACCAAAACGTCAATAGTGGTTCATGATGAACCAAAACGTCCATAGTGGTTCATGACCCAAAACGTCAATAGAGGTTCATGATGAACCAAAACGTCAATAGCGGTTCATGATGAACCAAAACGTCAATAGTGGTTCATGATGAACCAAAACGTCCATAGTGGTTCATGATGAACCAAAATTTTTTTAATCTTACAGAATCTGACTGGAAGAACAAGGAGAAATATATATATATATATATATATATATATATATATATATATATATATATATATATATATATATATATATATATATATATATATATATATATATATATATATATATATATATATTTTATATTATATTCATATATGAAAATATTCAGGGTCCGAAATCAAATAAAAACGACAAAGTTCGTTATGTCAGTGGGCTCAACCTATCAGAAGTGAATGCCATGTTTGGAGCATTCACAGAAACGTGCACAAGGGAAGTTTTGGACGGAGAGATTAAGATAGAAAACTATAACATGTATAGATGTGATAGAATTAATAGGTCACAGGGAGGAGTAGGACTCTATGTAAAAGATACTTTCTGTTGCACAGAAATGTTGAACTCTACGAATGATGTAGTAGAAATCCTCGGCATTAAAGTGGAAAATAGGAATCTAGTAACTATCCTAGTATATAAACCACCGTCAGCAACTGCTGAGGAATTCTCAGAGCAGTTAAGGAAGATAGATAGCTATCTGGATAGGCTAGAGAATCCCACCCCAAATATTTTACTCCTTGGAGATTTTAATCTCCCTCATGTAAAATGGAAGATGGAGCAACATAATGTTATACCAGAAATATCTCCTGGAAGCATCCTGGCTCAACAGGCACATACCAGGGAACTAATTAGGGTTTTTGAAAAGTACTCACTAAACCAACAGATAATTGATCCCACTAGAAATGAAAATACCCTGGATTTGATATTCACAAACAACGAGGAATTAATCAGAGACATAACAGTTACAAAAACAATATACTCTGACCATAACATCATAGAAGTTCAAACGAGTATTAACTCAGGGTTAGGGAACTGCGACATATCATGGGAATCAGACATGAGCACCCTAAATCCCCACCAGTGCCCAGAAGAAGATCAGATATAGAGAGAGAGAGCGTAGGAGATGGTACAGGAGAAGATCAGATATATAGAGAGAGTGTAGGAAATGGTACAGAAGAAGATCAGATATAGAGAGAGAGCGTAGGAGATGGTACAGGAGAAGATCAGATATATAGAGAGAGCGTAGGAGATGGTACAGAAGAAGATCAGATATAGAGAGAGAGCATAGGAGATGGTACAGAAGTAGATCAGATATAGAGAGAGCGTAGGAGATGGTACACAAGAAGAAAACGGGTTACTGATCTGCTTAAAAGCACAAATATGTTTCAACAGAGGAGAGATAGCCTTAACCGAGAGATCACTGAATTAGAGCAAAAACTTAAGATGTCATACCTGACAGAAGAAGTACAAAGGGAACAAAGAGCCATACAGGATATTGCAAGAAACCCAAAATATTTCTATTCCTATGCAAAATCCAAGCTAAGAACTACCTGTAGAATTGGACCGTTATTGAGAGAAGATTCGTATACTGACGATGAACAGGAAATGAGTGAAATCCTAAAAGAACAGTATGAGTCAGTGTTCAGCAACCCACTAAATGACAGCAAGGTAGAAAATGCAGACATATTTTTCACTCCAGCAGAAGGCCGCGCAGACCACCTAACTGACATTAGTACAAATCCCATAGATTTCGAAAAAGAAATGGACAACATGCCCACTCACTCAGCACCTGGACCAGATTCATGGAATGCCCTGTTTATAAAGACGTGCAAAGTACCACTAGCACGAGCTCTCACTATTCTTTTTAGAAAGAGCTTAGATCTAGGTGAAATACCGAAGGCCTTGTCGGGTTCTAAACCATTTATTCAAACGTAACCTAGCCTAACTAAGCCTAGCCTGACTAAGCCTAGCCAAACGTAACCTAGTCTGACTAAGCCTAGCCAAACGTAACCTAGCCTGACTAAGCCTAGCCAAACGTAACCTAGCCTGACTAAGCCTAGCCAAACGTAACCTAGCCTGACTAAGCCTAGCCAAACGTAACCTAGCCTGACTAAGCCTAGCCAAACGTAACCTAGCCTGACTAAGCCTAGCCAAACGTAACCTAGCCAAACGTAACCTAGCCTGACTAAGCCTAGCCAAATGTAATCTAGCCTAACTAAGCCTAGCCAAACGTAACCTAGCCTAACTAAGCCTAGTCAAACGTAACCTAGCCTGACTAGGTCTAGTCAAACGTAACCTAGCCTGATTAAGCCTAGCCAAACGTAACCTAGTCTGACTAAGCCTAACCTATTCTAAGCTAACTGGAGACACTGAATCTAAGAATCTACACTAGATTTGTTTAGTCAAAGCGATTGCAGCATTACAAGAAATCATTACAAAATCAGCCTAGAAAACGCGTCATAAGTATGAAGTGACGTTTCAAGCTGACTTTACTGACTTAGCTACGATCAGTTTACCAAACATACAGAGCGAATATAGATTTTTTTCCAATAAATCCCCAAATATCAGCTGAATATCACGATAATATATTTCGCGAAGTGAGAAGTTAGCGATAATATATTTCGCGAAGTGAGAAGTTAGCGTCTCGAGGTGTGGTCATCGCAGCATCTTTCACAACAACGTAGGTCACTGAGGGAGGAACCTGTCCTACCACACGTTCCTCCTGGTATATAAGGTGTCAGGAAGCAGGAGCTGGTATCACTCTTCATCCACTCTACAACATGAACACTAAGGTACGTAAGCTGTCTCTGGTACTACTGTATGCTAAGGTACGTACCGGTGTCTGGCACTACTTCGCCAGCATCGTTAATGATTGATTTAATTGCGAATGAACTGATTTTTAAAATTGCTGTGGGTTTCAGGTATTCTTCCTGCTGGGTCTGGTGGCCGTGGTTGCCGCAGACAAGCGTCCAGCCCTCGCTTACGGCCCTCCTCCGGTAAGTGCTATTTTGTATTCATTGGGAAGCACAGGAGGTACTCAGAATAAATTAGTGAAAGGGGAGAGAATAACGTCGTCTTCTCTGGTCGAGACCTGTTCACCGACATGTTCACCGACCTGTTCAGTAACCCGTTCACGGGTCATCGGAAGACTAAGACCCGTGTCAGGGCACGTGTCCTGGTGAATATTATACGTATATCTAGGGCCCTAGGCCCTTTGCATCTGAGGGACCTGTAGATGTTAACGATGACCTCTTATGTGATTACCTGTTGATAAGTTAAACACATGTGCAACGCTGAAGTATCTTGTCGAAGTCAGTGCCTGCACAGCAGGAGTTTTCAGCCGAATACAAGCTGAAAGGAGCCTATATGTAAACATGTAGGTTACTTGTCAGTAGGTAATTACATAAACACATGTGTAGCCAAAAAAAAATATTATGCGAAGGGAAAAACCCTCGCATAATAGTAGTTCATAAAGAGAATTGATCTGGAGTAGTTCAAGTATATTACTATAAATTATATTGTATATCTTACTTATACAACCAAGTGGTTTAAGAAGACCAAAAACTTTATTAGTTACCTTTATTGACAGGTCTCATCTGAGGAGTTCGAAGCTCCAAAGTATGGCTTCGACTTCGCTGTGCAGGACGCAGAGTCCGGCAACGACTTCGCCCACCAGGAGACTCGCGACAACGACAACACCAAGGGGTCGTACACCATTCAGCTCCCCGACGGTCGTCGCCAGACTGTGACTTACTACGTGGACGGTGACTCAGGATTCATTGCCGATGTCCAGTACTCTGGAGAAGCTCGCTACCCCGACTCCAGTGAGGTCGGCAGGTACTCCCCACCAGCTGCACCCAGTTCCCGGTACGGCGCTCCTTAAGTGCAGCTGTGTATAACGCAAGTCACCCAGTTCTATCTGCAGAACACATTCACTACTCCTGAAAAGTTACTTCCACGGGACTTCAAAGTTTATCTTTCTCCAAGAATATTCTGTGAAGCGAAGATGAGAAGCAACTTATAACACCCGGTGAACCAGAGTCACTCATATTATTGACTCAGGTTGTTGGGTATTTAGATTTAAAGTCTATAGACTACTGAAGGGGTCATTAAGGCTGCTTGTCACCCGCTTACCACCAGTCAAGAATACTTTTAATCCCTAAAATAGGGATTAAAGTATATTGTAAGCATATATAAACACCTCTCAGTGTTTACATTTTGACACAGGTGTTCTCAATCTTACCTGTTATACTTCCTTCAACATCTGTGTGTTGATATCTGTGTTTTGTATATAATTTATAAACTTCACCATTGAATTATGTGTAACTTATCCTGAATTTTGATTTGAGCTGTATTTCCAAAAGCTTTACATAACAAACAGGATAATTGTTTCGCTTCCATCTATTACGATTGCCAGAGCTATCAGGAAGAAAACCCCTCAGTCTCTCCTCTAATAACTAGCCTATAAGCTAGCCTTATATGGTCCTGCCTAGACAGGACTCGCAGCAATGGCTTTAAGTTGTAAAAATTCAGATTCAGGAAGGATATAGGAAAGCATTGGTTTGGTAATAGAGTTGTCGATGAGTGGAACAAACTCCCGATTACAGTTATAGAGACTAAAACGTTGTGTAGTTTTAAAAATAGGTTAGATAAATACATGAGTGGGTGAGGGTGGGTGTGAGTTGGACCTGACTAGCTTGTGCTACTAGATCAGATGCCGTGCTCCTTAAGTGAATGTGACCTGACCTGACTAGGTTAGGGCATTGGCTTAAGCCGGTAGGAGACTTGGACCTGCCTCGCATAGGCCAGTAGGCCTGCTGCAGTATTCCTTCTTTC
Organism: Cherax destructor; assembly: GCA_009830355.1. Classification (NCBI taxonomy): domain Eukaryota; kingdom Metazoa; phylum Arthropoda; class Malacostraca; order Decapoda; family Parastacidae; genus Cherax; species Cherax destructor. The sequence continues at coordinate 23,566 of WNWK01008689.1, forward strand.
TTATGTTCTTATGCTCTTATGCCAGCCTCTCCAGGTATACACATGCATAATTTCAATTTGACATAAGAACATAAGAATGGAGGAACACTGCAGAAGGCCTACTGGCCCATACAAGGCAGGTCCTTATCAAAACCACCACTACCTAAGAATTTACTCCCGTACTCACGACACCAATCAAACCCAGCCCCTCCCACTCATATATTTGTCCAATCTCTTTTTAAAGCCACACAAGGTCCTAGCCTCTAGCACCCTACTAAGAAGATTGTTCCACGCATCTACAACTCTGTTCGAGAACCAGTACTTGCCTATGTCCTTTCTAAATCTAAATTTATCCAATTTAAATCCGTTATTTCTGGTTCTTACTTGGTTCGATATCCTCAGTATTTTATTAATATCTCCTTTGTTTATGCCATCATCCACTTGTACACCTCGATGATATCTCCCCTCATTCTACGTGAATAAAAGGCATATCTGCCTGAATAATTCATCTGTATATACATATGTATATATATTTAAATTTGACACAGGTGACAAAGAGATATACATGGATTATGTATATGCATCTCTCACGTGGGAAGTAAAACAGTATATATTGTAATATGTTTGAGTATAATGAGAGTATATATTGTGTCATCAGTGACACGAACGACTACAGTTTATTCACAACAAACACAAATCAATAAACAGTCAATAAACGCAAATTCGATTCACGAAATCGCAATAAGACGATTGCAAACGAATCAGGGAACGGGTGGGATTCGAATCCATGGCAAGTAGAGTTGTAAAAAGTACTGGCCAGTGGTTAACCCACTGGCTTGTGAGTTTATAGACTCACTCGCCACGGGTTCAAATCCCATCCGTTCCATGATTTGATTTTTTAGCACAAGTTTGTTTACAATCAATAATAACTTAAATTTGATGTAGCATTTCTATCTAATTCCTCTAATTGTGTGGCAAGACAATTGTCCTCAAAGATTTGTTAAGTTATACTATTAAGGGAAGATCCTGGACTTCACCTGGAGAAGCAGACAGAGCAAATGCGATAGTTATTATGGACAAGGTAGATTATAGTAGAGAAATGAACATGTTATTAGAAGGCAGAGGAACTTACGTGCCTCTTAAGTGACCCATAATGGAAGACAGGGGAACTTATGAGCCTCTTAAGTGACCCATAATAGAAGACAGGGGAACTTACGAGCCTCTTAAGTGACCCATAATAGAAGACAGAGGACTTACGTGCCTCTTAAGTGACCCATAATAGAAGACAGGAGAACTTACGAGCCTCTTAAGTGACCCATAATAGAAGACAGGGGAACTTACGTGCCTCTTAAGTGACCCATAATAGAAGACAGGAGAACTTACGAGCCTCTTAAGTGACCCATAATAGAAGACAGGGGAACTTATGAGCCTCTTAAGTGACCCATAATAGAAGACAGAGGACTTACGTGCCTCTTAAGTGACCCATAAGAGAAGACAGGGGAACTTACGTGCCTCTTAAGTGACCCATAATAGAAGACAGGAGAACTTACGAGCCTCTTAAGTGACCCATAATAGAAGACAGGGGAACTTACGTGCCTCTTAAGTGACCCATAATAGAAGACAGGGGAACTTATGAGCCTCTTAAGTGATCCATAATAGAAGACAGGGGAACTTATGAGCCTCTTAAGTGACCCATAATAGAAGACAGGGGAACTTATGAGCCTCTTAAGTGACCCATAATAGAAGACAGGGGAACTTATGAGCCTCTTAAGTGACCCATAATAGAAGACAGGGGAACTTATGAGCCTCTTAAGTGACCCATAATAGAAGACAGAGGACTTACGTGCCTCTTAAGTGACCATATTAGAAGACAGGGGAACTTGCGTTCATCTTAAGTACTTAAACAATTATTTTAACAAAATATACACTGCCAGACCCACGGAACATATAATCAACCTGATTTATGCTTCTTAAACACTGACTGACCTTACTGAGAGTCACTGACTGACCTTACTGAGAGTCACTGACTGACCTTACTGAGACTCACTGACTGACCTTACTGAGAGTCACTGACTGACCTTACTGAGAGTCACTGACTGACCTTACTGAGACTCACTGACTGACCTTACTGAGAGTCACTGACTGACCTTACTGAGCGCTGCTTAACGAGATCATCATTACACTTAAGTGTACGTCTCAAAGGCTTATTACAATTGAAGTTAACTTGTCTAAGATGACTCTTATTAAGGAGGGAATATGTATCAGTATCGCTTAGCAAGTCCTACACGTTGCTCTATATGAATGACCTTTAATTAAGGTAGTTGACTTTGTAATGTGGAAAGTAACATCTTTCTTGAGGTCAGAGAGAGAGAGAGAGAGAGAGAGAGAGAGAGAGAGAGAGAGAGAGAGAGAGAGAGAGAGAGAGAGAGAGAGAGAGAGAGAGAGAGAGAGAGAGAGAGAGAGAGAGGGGTCACCCTTCTTTTCCAGGTTGCCAATTATTTTTTAACTATGCACTTAAGTTGTGCAAAACTTAGTCCAGATTCTAAGTCTGCTTCTATATCAGAGTCGAGTCAGTGTTCCGAAAAGTTGATTCAAGAATCAAGGTACAAATGACGTATTGACCCACGCTAAGAGGTGACGTGTTATAATTCACACATTGTTCACGATACACACAATAATTCTGATTGTATATATGTAAAAATGTCAGTCTTATCAAGATTGATGGACTGACTTCATCGACTTCAGGCTGAGGGACTGATTACCTCAAACTCCCAGTGTTCACCATTCTTTGTATTGGACTGATGAAGCCGCTATGTAGCGAATCGTTTTCACTATAGAGATACCCAAGTTTTGCACATGTGTCTAGTCTATCAATGAGCTGATGTGCTCTTATGCACTGTTACTTAAGCAGAAGAGATCCTAACAGCACGTTTTCCCTCACGTTGTGTCTAAGAACATGTGATCTAAATGAGGAATTTAACAAAATCTTTGATACTGTGATTAAACTAAGATAATCGTGAAGGACTTTCCTGCACTGGACAGGTACCTAAAGTCGGTACCTGACCAGCCAGGCTGTGGTTCGTACGTTGGACTGCGTGCGGCCAGCAGTAACAGCCTGGTTGATCAGGCTCTGGTCCAACATGAGGCCTGGTCACAGACCGGGCCGCAGGGGCGTTGACCCCTGGAATTCTCTCCAGGTAAACTCCAGGTAAACGCTTTCCTTTAGGAAATTACCCGTTCTAAAGGACTGAATCCAGGCAAGAACAGTCATTGAAACCACTTTGATACTACAGTATAATTACACTTTCTATGAATATTACGAAACACTCAGACACTTCACTGTAAGAGGTGCTACCATGAATGATTCTCCTGTGCCAATTACTTATTACTATTTCACCCACATTAAGGGTACGGGTGGAAACACCAGGGGTGTGTTTCCTTAAGACACCTGCTGTCCGTGTTCACCTAGCAGTAAGTAGGTATCTGGGTGTTAGCCGACTGGTGTGGGTCGCATCCTGGGGGACAAAATTAACCTAAGTTGCCCGAAATGCTTTGCATAACCAGGAACTTTCTATATTGTATGTCATTGATGTTAGCTATGGTCTGTATAAGTTGTACTTGTAGAAATAAAGATGATTGTTATTATAATTATTATTATTATTATTTTAGTATGTCATTGGTGTGAGCTATGGTCTGTATAAGTTGTATCATGTACTTGTATAAATAAAGATTATTAAATATTATAACGTCAGACAATGATGTTTACTAAGTTACTTTTGACCTGGGAAGTTCGACAAAATTTATATCTTGGTCAAGTATTTCGACATTACTAGTGCATAATACTAGTCAGGCAGGAATCTAGTTTCTAACACATTTCATCTCAGGACACGACTAAGTGACCATCATCTGTTTTAATTTGAGGACAAAACATTAGTAAACAGTGGATATTTAACCTGTCACGTGTTGATAAACGTTTCGCCAACCATTGACTATCTCAGTCCAGTGTAGAGAAAGATGAAAGATGAGGAGTTTGAGGTAATCAGTCCCTCAGTCTGGAGTCGATGTGTTCATTCCATAAATCTTGATAAAAGTGCAGCCATGTTCCACCTTTCTCTGTATTGGACTGAAGAAGACACTAAAAAAAACCCATACCACGGGCGGGGATAGAACCCGCGATCAGAGAGTCATGAAACTCCAGACCAACGCCATTTATTCACAGCTACGTGTCATCAAGCCACAAATACCAGTGTCAGGAAACACTTGTCCGTAACACGGAATCACTTGTCAGTAACATGGAAAGACTGGTACGTAACACGGAAATACTTGTCCGTAACACGGAAACACTTGTCCGTAACATGGAAACACTTGTCCGTAAGACGGAAACACTTGTCCTTTTCTTGACAGACCACCAGAAGATGGTATGAGGAAAAATTAATAGGAAAGATAAAGATGAAAAATGCTTAGCAACATATAATTAAAATAAATATTTCACCAAATGGAAAATCACATGTAAGCTATCAGCAAAAAAGTTCATACGAACTTTGTTAGATCCCAAGTTCAGAGTCATAACATACAGCCGTCACCCAAGGAGTTGAAGATTCTCCGCTGGAAATGTGAAACTTCAAGTTCCTCTTGATGTAAGTTCGAGATAGGCGAGGAACTTGGGTGAGCTTCTAAAGATGTGCCGTACCGGGAACTGGGTGACTTGTGTTATACACAGCTCCACTTAAGGAGCGCCGTACCGGGAACTGGGTGCAGCTGGTGGGGAGTACCTGCCGACCTCACTGGAGTCGGGGTAGCGAGCTTCTCCCTGGTACTGGACATCGGCAATGAATCCTGAGTCACCATCCACGTAGTAATTCACAGTCTGCAGACGACCGTCGGGGAGCTGAACGGTGTACGACCCCTTGGTGTTGTCGTTGTCGCGAGTCTCCTGCTGGGCGAAGTCGTTGCCAGACTCGCCGTCCCTCACAGCCCAGTCGAAGCCATACTTGGGAGCTTCGAACTCCTCTGATGAGAACCTCTGCGCCTGTAAAGGATATCCAATTAACCTTTTTGTTTTCCTTCGTAGATCCAACGGACAAGTGGATGAGAGCTCATACGAATCAGTGTTACGAAGCTGTAAGATTTGTTATCAAGTATGACAGATGGATTGGATTCGAATGTCGTATAGATAAAAATATTGAAAATAGACTCACTGCAGAATAAGCATTTATAGGGACAACTTTTAGCTGTATGTAGAACTTGGTCAAATCACGCCTTGATACACTGGATGTTAGTCGACTGTACTTGTAGAAATAAAAAATATTATTATTATTATGATAATTATTATACAGAGTGAAATCTGACTTGCCAAAGCTCGATACAGAGCGAAACGCAAATTGATAAATCTCTACACAGAGCGAAACGTTGTCCCGAACAACACCTGTGCAATAACTTCTCTTTTCTTCAAGAAGACAGAGTCAGTGGTCTTACCTGAGGGGCACCATAGGCCAAGGAAGGTCTCTTGTCTGCTGAGACGATAACCACAAGACCCAGGAGCAGAAATACCTGGAGAAGAGGTGTTAAACTGATCATTATTCATCCTAAACTACCTTAAGTACAACGTAAACAACTTTAAATATAATGTAAACAACCTTCAATAAAATGTATACAATCTTAAGTATAATGTAAACAAATAACTAAACTTAAATATATGTATATTTGAATATGCTTGAATTTTTAGGTTTAAAGTCTATCTACTACACGATGGTTATTAAGACTGTATGTAACCCGTTTATTACCTGTCAAAACTATTTTAATTTCTAAAATAGGGATTAAATAGGTATAATATTTGTCAGGAAACAGGACAAATGTTTCCTGACGCTGGTCTTAGTCAGATGACCCACAACTGAGCTTTTGGTCATCTGACTGAGGCCTTCCACTGGCTTACCCCTTTAAAAATCATGGTTACCATTATAACCTTTAAGTATAACAGGGATTAGTGAAAATCTTAGCATATATACACTGAGAGATTATACAGATCTCAGTGTATATACATTAGGATATAGGGTATATATACTTCCCACTGTTCAATACATGTCATATAGAAAACATTTAGAATATTTCCAGATATTATAGGGGTAATATGTATAAAATACTTAAATATTACTGGGCGAACTCGAAGGATATTTCCAATTATTTCTGGAGGAACATTCAAATTATTGTAAGACATTCCAGGGAAATTTTAATTTTATTTTTAGACATTCCGGGGAAATTTTCAAAATATTTTTAGACCTGGGGGAATTTTCACAATATTTTTAGACCTTCCGGGGAATTTTCAGAATATTTTTTAGACCTGGGGGAATTTTTAGAATATTTTTAGACCTTCCGGGGGAATTTTTAGAATATTTTTAGACCTTCCGGGGGAATTTTCAGAATATTTCTAGACCTTCCGGGGAATTTTCAGAATATTTTTAGACCTTCCGGGGGAATTTTCAGAATATTTCTAGACCTTCCGGGGAATTTTCAGAATATTTTTAGACCTTCCAGGGGAATTTTCAGAATCTTTTTTAGTCATTCGGGGGAATTTAGAATATTTTTTAGACATTCTGGGGGGAATTTTTAGAATATTTTTTAGACATTCGGGGGAAATTTTAAAATATTTTTAGACATTCTGTGAGAATTTCGAAATAATTTCAGACATTTGGGGGGGGGGAACTTAAGGACATTTTGCAAGGTGACAAATCAAAACCTTTCAAAGCGAGAGGAAGTTATTTTCAACTTAGTCATATAGACTAAGTTGCTAACTTAAGTAAGCATCTTAAGATGCTAACTTAAGACAGAATATGTATCTTCAGTAGTACCAGACACAGCTACCTACCTTAGTGTTCATGGTGCACTAGTAATCAAACAGTGATACCAGCTTCTGCTGTTCGCCTGTATTTATACCTGTCTGGCCATAACGTTTCACTGACCTGTATTAATATGGCAAAGGTCACAAATGCCCCACCTCAGTGACGCCACATTACGTGACGTCTTCACCTCTAACGAATGACGCATTCACAACGCGAGAACTAAACGCTGAGAAGAGATTTAAACGTTCGGTTCTGTACGTTTAAATATCGTATTGGTTAGCTTAAGGTCATGTATATATATCTGTTGTTGTTATATATGTCTGTGTGTGGTTAAATACTCGTTAAATACACGATTGGGTGACCAAATGGGTGTATGTACACCCGTGTGTATGTATGTATGTATGTACAGTGTATGTACACACGAGTGTATGTATTTACAAGTGTATGCACTGAAGTGTGTATGTACATGCATGTACAAGTGTATGTGTGCACACGAGTCTATGTACACACGATTAAGTGTACACACGAGAGTATGTACACCCGGAATTGCGATAAGTACACACGTTTTGAGTGTACACACAATAACATGTGCACACGGGACCACATACACCCGAGTGTACACAGAAGAAGAATTTATTACTGTTCAATTTTGTACACAAATCTCTGATTTTGTGGAAATTATTTAATAAGAGAAATAAAACAGTTTATCTTAAAACATTAAACCTAAGCATCTCTTTATTATCTAAAGATAGACGAAAATAAACATATTAAAGATAATATATTAGCTTTACGGTGCGTCACACTGTGTGGAAATTTGATCTAATGAAAAAAAAAATGATATATAATTCTGGCTTTATAAATCTGAGAATTTAAATGATGATTTAGACTTTAGTGAATAATTTTGTGGTGTTGAAACTGTGACACAGAATCTTGGCTTAGTGAAATTCGGTGTAAAGCAAAATTAAAGTCAGATATATTTTTTTTAAATGGGGAGATTAGATTTTTTTTGTTCATTTAGTTAAATTGGATAGACCAGCAGTGTGGTGTTTCTCTAATATATTTCATTACAAAGAATGGGTCACATACGTGAGGTAATGTTCTATATGATTTCAGCACAGTGGGAACTAAAGCTAGGTGTGTTTTTACCGGGCCGCGGGGACGTCGACCCCCGAAACCACCTCCAGGTATACTCCAGGTATATTCCATCACGCAGGATGGGGCTCGTACAAGGAGTTGAAATGTGTCAGTCTGAGTTGGGAGACTTCAGTAGGACAATGAGAATATCGTCAATCATTCCGCTGTATTTGTTGATGTGGGTCCCCCTGAAACTAGAGGCGCCTTTCCCCTTCAACTTCAGAGTATTGTAAGTTCCTACCTACCTACCTGGAGGACATTCCGGGGATCAAGGCCCCCGCGGCCCATGACCAGGCCTCCTGTCAGCCAATGTAGACGCACAGGTGTGGTCCCATGCAATACGTACTCACCTAGTAGTGGTTGCAGGGGTCGATTCACAGCTCCTGGCCCCGCCTCTTCACTGGCCGCTACTCGGTCACTCTCCCCGCTCCATGAGTTTCATTATACCGTATGTGTACATGTGTCTATATATGCCGATGCACTTGTTACACACATATATGATGCTCAGCTGATCACGGATATGGTGATGTACCATACAACAATCACCACTACCCAGCCATACCATCAAAACGACTCGGAAACCTTTCATAACATACAATCAAATCACGAGACAATAACTCGTCTAGGGGGCCCTGTTGGGCGTATTGTTTTGTTGTACTCAGAAACGTAAACAAATTACCTGAGGAGGGTCATGACACAGCAGCTGCAAAAGTGAAAGCAGGATACAATCAAATGAGTCTGTGAAGCATAGAATGTGTTGATTTCTTCTAAAAAATACCATAGATGGATTCTGCTGGGTTGTGCTGGCGTATATAGCAGGGATATAGATGCCTGTGTTCACAGTGTCACTCGACGTCCTTGCACAATGAACATACAGGTGAACAAGCTCATAATACTCTTATTTGTGGTGAACATTCGTAACGAACAAATGTCTGCAATTCGGTAGATTGATGGAGATTTCAACCTGGCAGTTTGCTCTGGCTAACGACGATAACTGTGGTTAAATATACGTTAAATGTCAGCCAGACTTTTGCTTCGAGGCGCTGATCATTGTGTAGCGTAATTTATATTTTTTTCATTAATAATCCCAGAATAACCCAAGAAAGTCAAACAGGTGGCTTATGCCACCCACAACAGTCGACTAACACCCAGGTACCTATTTCCCGTTTAGTAAATAGATGCTTGTGATCCCTTAGGTTCACCCTGGGTTCCTCGTTTATAAACAGAACGTTCTATCACTGATTATGTGTTGTATGAAGGCGCTAGTATATTGGAATCGAAACACGAGTGTGAGGCATGGTCTTTAAACGTTGCAACAAGAACGTGACGGGAGGCAGCACAGTTTAGATCAAATTTTGTTGGGACTTTCAACCCTAGAGGGTTAGTCACTCAGGATAATACAAGAAAATCAGTGCGTCATCGAGGACTGTCTGTCTTATTTCCACTGGGGTCCTTCAATCTTGTTCCCCAGGATGCCACCCACACCAGTCAATTAATACCAAGGTACCTACTTGCCTGGTAGGTGAACGGGACAACAGGTGTAAGAAAACACGCCCAATGTTTCCTCCCTTACCGGAGATCGAACCACGGAGTCATTGTATGAAGCGTTGTCTACCAGGCCACGGGACATGTCGTGATCTGCGCCAGTGTTCTGAATTTGGACAGAAGAAGAGTTGTTGTGATGGTTTTGTTATTTAGGGCTGATGGAGCAAGGACGGTGGATACAGGTGTGGACGGAAGAAGGGGTTGGGTCGTCTCAGGAAGGGTTGGAGGGAGGTTGTGGAGGAGGTTGTAAGTGGCCGGGGCTCAAGTGGTGACCACTACCACTATACTACCACCATTACCACCACTATATTACCACTATCACCACCACTATACTACCACTATCAACACCACACTACCACTATTACCACTATCACCACCACACTACCACCATCACCACTAAACAATAGTCAACAAAATACCACCATCACCACTTACATCAAGCTCTGAACCCGTGTGAGCTATTTATTGCAAGGACCTGCTTTGCAAACTGTCTCTGCAACATTCTCGTAACCGATCCAGAGAGATAAACACCAGAATTAGCGTGTCTTATACGAGTATCCCTGGAGGACCTCATGCACTTTTTAATTCCCACCTTGTAGTAGTTGTCGTAGTTGTTCGTGGTTCGAAACTCGTAGAGACCCGAGGCGACACGCCAGTCTTGTTAGCGTCTCCAAGTATAACGAGGGATCTTCATTTCTCCGCTGAGAGGTCAGGTTAGGTAATGTTTGTCAGGAAACAGGACAAGTGTTTCCTGACCCGGGTCTTGGTCATATGATGACCAGCAGCTGGAGCTTGTGGTCATCTGACCGAGGCCTGAGAGGGCTACCGCCATTCACTTCTGAGGTTGAGAGAAGGGGGAGATTCCTGTCCGTAAGCAGGTTAATGTATAATGAGAAATCTTAATGATTGTGCCTACCCGACCCCACCATGAGCCACAATCTTCACACCCACCAACCTTACTCATTTCCTTTTAGCACTAGATGACAATAGCGAAATGCTCTGCATAACCAGGGGCTTCTATATAGTATTATGTTAGTACGTCACTGATGTCAGCTATGGTATGTATAAGTTGTACCAAGTACTTGCAGCAATAAAAATTATTATTATTATTATTATTATTATTATTATTATTATTATTATTATTATTATTATTATTATTATTATTATTATTATTATTATTATTATTATTATTATTATTATTATTATCTTAGGTAAAGGAACAAATGTGCAACTAATGTGTCCATTTGCCTAACATATGTCCGTAATTCTACGAACATTATTACAATAGCTGACTTGACTCAGTGTTGAGACACTGTTACCACCGTAAGCTCACAGTTCGTTCCATAACAAAATACTTCACAGTAGAACCCGGAACAAGAGACTCGATCCTCCTTCTGATAACAGCGAGGGGTAAAAAAAACTGAGCATTACATTTGTGTGAGGGAGAGCAGTGAGTTTTGGGAGATTTAAAGCACTGTTGGAATGAGAGCCATGCTACAAATATGAAGGGATTAGTGTGACTGCGCAATTCTGCCAACTATTAACTGAACAATGGTGTATGTGATTTCTTATTTTGTGGCCAAATTAAAGAAACAACTGTTTATATTTATATATATATACACACACACACACGCAAGCGTTTCTTACATTTGTCTATATTTCTAAGACATGACTCACGTAATCATAATGACACGATTGCAAACAAACCATACCACGGGCGGGGTTCGAACCCGCGTTAACCACTGGGCCAGTCTGGAGTTTTATGACTAATCGCGGGTTCTAGCCCCGCCCGTGGTATGGTTTATATTTCTAATGTTGTTAAACTCTTCCCACCTAAGGTTATGAGTGTATGTCAGTTGGTGGCAGTGGTGGCGTGCAGCAGGGCTCGTGGCAACCCCCCTACCAGTTCTCTGGTGAGTACAAACATGGTTTTGAGATTAAGAATTGAGAGAATTTGATAAAAAATGATGCATAATACTGTGACTAGGATACAACACTAACAAGTTACGTATTTGTATATATCATAAAGTAGCATAATATAAGATTATTATTATTTTTATCCACATTGGCCGTCTTCCGGCATGGTAGGGAGATCCCTCACCTCACTAAAAAAATGAAACACTCACCATCATTCAGTCAGTAGCTGTCTTGCCATAACTGCACAGCCATCACAGATTATAGCCACCTCCAGAACTCAAGTCCGTCCATCAGAATTTCCCGATTACCTTCATTCATGATACCTTGCTCACACTCCAACAGCACGTCAAACCCTACAAAAAAAATATCTCCGCTCTCATCTAACTTTTCACACACGCCTGCTGGATGCTCAACCCCGTACCACTTAAAACCTCTTCCATATATATATATATATATATATATATATATATATATATATATATATATATATATATATATATATATATATATATATATATATATATATATATATATATATATACAGCTCCTGATTTACAAAATTGATAAAGATTTGTTCTATTTTCAGGGCTCGATAGAGATATCTTCCGAGGTTTTCCACACGCCAAGGTATTATTTCCACTACAACGTCCTGGACGACGATTCTGGTACCGACTTCTCCCACCAGGAGACCCGAGAAGGCCAGTACACCCATGGGTCGTACACTGTGCTGCTCCCTGACGGTCGTCTTCAGAAGGTGACCTACTACGTTAACGGTGACTCGGGGTTCGTGGCCGAAGTGACGTACGAGGGAGTGGCTCGCTACCCCGAGTCTGAAGAGTACGAGCGAGGTCCTCCACGCAGATCCAAGTTTCCCAAGGCTGATTCAGGAAAGTCCTTTTGGACTCAGTGGTCTCCGAAGCCAAGAATTTAATACGCCAAGTTGCGGTGAATATTGTATCCCTTAAAATCAAACAGTGATCCTCTCTGAGGTCAAAAATTTAATACGTTCTGTTGAATAAACAGACACATATACAACATCTGAGTATCTGTAGACGTTTCGCCCTCCAGTGACTTCATCAGTACAATACAAAGACATAATGTGAAGACTGTAGAATCACAGACAAAAGACGAGGTAATCAGTCCTTGTATTGTACTGATAAAGCCACTGGAGGGCGAAACGTCTACAGATGAAGACCCAGATGCTGCACACGTGTCTAATTGTTCATCTTGTCGGTACAATACTTCATGTTGGAGTGAATATCGTGGGTCATAAGATCAAACACCTCCTTACGTTGGCACATATACGACTACACAAACCGCAATAACATCGAAGTAGAAGAACTCTGCCAGAGGGACTGATTGCCTCAAACTTCTCCTCCGTCGTTCTTCTTTGTATTGGACTGAAGAAGCCACTGGCTGGCAAAACGTTTCGACAATAAAGATTCCTAAAATGTTGCACAAGTGTCTCATTCTTATTCTTATATATATATATATATATATATATATATATATATATATATATATATATATATATATATATATATATATATATATATATATATATATATATATATATATATATATATATATATATATATATATATATATATATATATATATTCACAAACACTGATCTCTGGCCGACGGAGACTCGAACCTACGAACCTCATGTTTGTGAATATTTCGCCTGCTCTTGTGAATTCCTAGCATTGTAAAAATCTCTAGTTGTGTCGATGCATGCAGGGGATGAGATGAAAAGCTGTAAGCCACCTGCCTGAAAGCTGGCTGCCTTGGAATAACGTCTAGCGAAAGCTGGATGCCAAGGTATTGGACCAGTGTGGTACGGTCGGTAAAGCACTGCGTACCTTGTCATGAGGTTCGTAGGTTCGAGTCTCCGTCGGCCAGAGATCAGTGTTTGTGAATATTTCGCCTGCTCTTGCGAATTCCTAGCATATATATATATATATATATATATATATATATATATATATATATATATATATATATATATATAGTTCCTTGATAATGTGAGTAGTCACGAAAGCGCTTGGAATTCCTCTATTTTTTCATAGTGGTTGTCTTGCATATATATATATATATATATATATATATTTATATATATTTATATATGGGGTCCACCTCTTGTGCAAATTGTGGGACCCATAGCCTCGGAGAAGTGGATAAAAAGGCTTCAAGGAAGAATATTTGGATTTCTTCCTGAAGCCATTTGAATATTCCACTTCGGGTAAGACTCGAACTCACGGCAGGGGAGTCCTAGAACTCACAGGCCAGTGTGATAACCACTGGACCATGCCTGCTTGTGGTTTATTCAAACCAAATATCAAGTGACCAGCAATCCAAAACAGTGAACCCCGAAATTGTAACTACACGAATGGTATGGTTTGAACCCCTGGCAGGTTCAAATCCCACTCGTTCCGTGGTTTAAATGAATTTGCCTGATAAATGACACAGAAATACTCATAGTGACTCATATTTATCAATCACAAAAGGTAATCAACCCCTTATCAAGTCCCTTAAGTATGGCCTAACTTAATCTAACCCCACAAAACTAAACCCGAGTTACTCAGCGTAAGGAGCAGTAAAGGCTCGATCCTCCAACTAATCGTGAACTGGTATGGGATCAGTTAGACTGTTAGTGACGCCCTAGCAGTCACACAGGTGCGATAAACATTGCATATGTGGGGTCTTTCTTCTTACGTTAAAACTGATTCATAACAATGAAATAAAATGTGTTTTTTTGGGCTTAAATAATAATAATCATCATCTTTATTTCTTCCAGTACATGATACAACTTATACAGACCATAGCTGACACCAATGACATACTATATAGAAAGCCCTGTGTTATGAAGAGCAATTCCCGCAAACTTAGGTTAATTTTGTCCTCAGGATGCCACCTACACCAGTTACCTACCACCCAGGTACCTACTTACTACTAGGTGATCAGGGACAGCAGGTGTCTTAAGAAAACCCCCCCCCCCCAGTGTTTCCACCAGTATTTCGCTGCTACTGCTGACTCTGCATTGACTGAAGAAGCCTAGTCTGTAGGCGAAACGTTTCAACAATAAATATACGCAATTCTTGCTCTTTTGTTTTATTATCATAGCGTATTTCGCTAATTTTCTTAGTGTCAGTTGCTTTATGTGGAGTTCTGAATGTGGTTTGTTTACTTAAATCTTGACGCAGTGTTGGTAAAGGGATGCGTAATCTGCAGTAACATTGGTGGTGCTTCAGTCTGGTGATGTCTGTAAATGTAGCAAAGACAGTGATGACTGTACACAGATAACCCAGACATAGGATAGAGGAGCTTTTGACGACGTTTCGGTCCAACTTGGACCATTTACAAAGTCTCTTGTAAATGGTTATAAGATTGTCTCCCTTAGTCAGGGTATTGTGTCTTTCTGTTCTTTAGTGGTGATTATGTTTGCAGCTGGAGATCTTAGAGATGTATTTGTCAATTAGATACTAGGTAGGACTATGTTTCTATTGGTGTTGGCGTTAGGTCGTCAACCTGCCTAGAACCGCGTGTGTTTACATCCACTGGTAAGGACGATTACTCTTCCACTTCGACAAGATGTTTGGGTTGGTCATCGAGACTCTCTCAGTCATCTGGTGGAATTGGTGGACGCGATATTAGTTATCAGACAGCCTGTGTTTCGCCACAGGTGTCTGGAAGCTGACAACATCTAAGGCATGTCAACAAGAGTCATCCAAAGACTCGACACTACTAGTTTTATCACTGAATGTAAGTGACCGTTTTAGACTGTTAAATTACCCTCTTACTTTTACGTTCTGTTACGCTACCCATTCTTACCCATTCGTTTCGAACAGGTAAATTGATTACTGTATACACATTCCATTCATAACCTCTTTCCTTCTCTGAATACAAGAGTAGAGAAGCATTGTAATAGACTTGTGCCCATTCTAGGCAGGTCTTACTCACACTCAACTAATCCCATTCACATGTTTCTTTAGTCTATTTTTAAAGCTATCAAATACCATTTACATTAATGTTGGCAATACTGACAGGTTCATAAATAAGACACATGTTCAAATCTTGGAGATATTTATTGTTGACACGTTTCGCTTGCTCAGCCTTCATCAGTTGAATATAACACTGGAGACAGTAAAATAATTTGGAGGTGATCGGTCCCTTGCCACCTATCAAGGCTGGGACTGATCACCTCACAGTTACATCTTTTTGCCGTCACCTGAGTTGCATTCGACTGATGAAGGCCGCTGTACAGGCGAAACGTTCGGCAAATAAAGATCCCTAAGCGTTACATATATGTCTTATCCATCAATCCATTCGTGGAACTACCGAAGGATAGTGAAAGGCTACGAATGGACCAGAGACTCATCACAATAGACGGAGACTCATTACAATAGACGGAGACTCATCACAATAGACGGAGACTCATCACAATAGACAGAACATAACATTCACAACATCATCATCTGCTGCTATGTTTTGTGTAATTACTGTGCTCTAGAAATCCAGTTTACCCTCACATAGTTCAGCTCGGCACGCCCAAAATTATTGCAAAACTAGACCAGATAATTTGCCCCTGTCCTCATTTACAGATGGCGAGTTAAACGAGGAAATTACTGGCGTTTACGTAAGAGGAGACTGGAAATGTTTGATCAGTGGAGCTGTGGAGATGACTTGTGTTTGGTTGTGATGCTGTGGAGATGACTTGTGTTTGGTTATGATGCTGTGGAGATGACTTGTGTTTGGTTGTGATGCTGTGGAGATGACTTCTGTTTGGTCATGATGCTGTGGAGATGACTTGTGTTTGGTCATGATGCTGTGGAAATGACTTCTGTTTGGTCATGATGCTGTGGAGATGACTTTTGTTTGGTTATGATGCTGTGGAGATGACTTGTGTTTGGTTGTGATGCTGTGGAGATGACTTGTGTTTGGTCATGATGCTGTGGAGATGACTTGTGTTTGGTTGTGATGCTGTGGAGATGACTTGTGTTTGGTTGTGATGCTGTGGAGATGACTTCTGTTAGGTTATGATGCTGTGGAGATGACTTGTGTTTAGTTATGATGCTGTGGAGATGACTTGTGTTTGGTCATGATGCTGTGGAGATGACTTGTGTTTGGTTGTGATGCTGTGGAGATGACTTGTGTTTGGTTGTGATGCTGTGGAGATGACTTCTGTTAGGTTATGATGCTGTGGAGATGACTTGTGTTTGGTTATGATGCTGTGGAGATGACTTGTGTTTGGTCATGATGCTGTGGAGATGACTTGTGTTTGGTTGTGATGCTGTGGAGATGACTTGTGTTTGGTTGTGATGCTGTGGAGATGACTTGTGTTTGGTCATGATGCTGTGGAGATGACTTGTGTTTGGTTGTGATGCTGTGGAGATGACTTGTGTTTGGTTGTGATGCTGTGGAGATGACTTGTGTTTGGTCATGATGCTGTGGAGATGACTTGTGTTTGGTTGTGATGCTGTGGAGATGACTTGTGTTTGGTCATGATGCTGTGGAGATGACTTGTGTTTGGATGTGATGCTGTGGAGATGACTTGTGTTTGGTCGTGATGCTGTGGAGATGACTTGTGTTTGGTCATGATGCTGTGGAGATGACTTGTGTTTGGTTGTGATGCTGTGGAGATGACTTGTGTTTGGTTGTGATGCTGTGGAGATGACTTGTGTTTGGTCATGATGCTGTGGAGATGACTTGTGTTTGGTTGTGATGCTGT
Source organism: Cherax destructor (assembly GCA_009830355.1). Classification (NCBI taxonomy): domain Eukaryota; kingdom Metazoa; phylum Arthropoda; class Malacostraca; order Decapoda; family Parastacidae; genus Cherax; species Cherax destructor. Next base: position 40,708 of record WNWK01008689.1, read on the forward strand.
GGAGATGACTTGTGTTTGGTCATGATGCTGTGGAGATGACTTGTGTTTGGTCGTGATGCTGTTGAGATGACTTGTGTTTGGTCATGATGCTGTGGAGATGACTTGTGTTTGGTTGTGATGCTGTGGAGATGACTTGTGTTTATAAAGCTGTGAGGATCACTACTGTTTATAAAGCTGTGAGGATCACTACTGTTTATAAAGCCCAGAGGATCACCTTCATTATCCTGATCCAACGAACGAAAGCTACTTATTCCTTTCTCCTTCACCGATCCATTAAATCACAGGAATCAGCAGCAAGAGATGTCGAGGGTTCGATCCTCCGTTTAACAATCGCAATCAGGTATCTGATTACCTATTTTTTTCGTATAAAAGTGATTTACAACTGTCTCCCTCTCTCCAGACGCCTACCTAACCTGGATTTATATTCTCTCTTTCTTATATCTCCTGATAAGGACCACAGATGGAGGTCGAATCTTAAATATATTGGATTACTGGATAAATATAAACTTAAATATTTTTACTCACTTGACAACTCATTGTGAGATGAGTTTGTCATCATACTGAGAGAAAATAAATGGTGAGGGAAAAGTGAGGGAGAGAGAGGGAGAGAGAGAGAGAGAGAGAGAGAGGGAAAGGAGGTAGGGTAGGTGAACCAGAACCATCAAGGTTACTCAGCGAGGCAAGGTCCCACTCACAAGAATGTGAGTGGCAACGTAGTGAACCATCCAGTACCATGATTCATGGTACAACAATGTAGTGAATCATCCAGTACCATGATTCATGGTACAACACTGTAGTGAACCATCCAGTACCATGATTCATGGTACAACACTGTAGTGAACCATCCAGTACCATGATTCATGGTACAACACTGTAGTGAACCATCCAGTACCATGATTCATGGTACAATACTGTAGTGAACCATCCAGTACCATGATTCATGGTACAACACTGTAGTGAACCATCCAGTACCATGATTCATGGTACAACACTGTAGTGAACCATCCAGTATCATGATACATGGTACAACACTGTAGTGGACCATCCAGTTCCATGATATATGGTACAACACTGTAGTGAAGCATCCAGTGCCATGATACATGGTACAACACTACAGTGAACCATCCAGTATTATGGTATATGGTAGTACACTACAGTGAACCATTCAGTACCATGATACATGGTACAACACTGTAGTGAAGTATCCAGTACCATGATACATGGTTGAACACTACAGTGAACCCCCCAGTACCATGATACATAGTAGTACTCTACAGTGAACCCCCCAGTACCATGATACATGGTAGTACACTACAGTGAACCACCCAGTACCATGATACATGGTAGTACACTACAGTGAACCCCCAGTACCATGATACATGGTAGTACACTACAGTGAACCCCCAGTACCATGATACATGGTAGTACACTACAGTTAACCCCAGTACAATAATACATAGTTGTACACTACAGTGAACCCCCAGTACCATGATACATGGTAGTACACTACAGTGAACCCAAGTACCATGATACATGGTAGTACACTACAGTGAACCCCAGTACCATAATACATGGTAGTATACTACAGTGAACTCCCCAGTACCATGATACATGGTAGTACACTACAGTGAACCCCCAGTACCATGATACATGGTAGTACAATACAGTGAACCCCCAGTACCATGATACATGGTAGTACACTACAGTGAACCCCCAGTACCATGATACATGGTAGTACACTACAGTGAACCCCCAGTACCATGATACATGGTAGTACACTACAGTGAACTCTCCAGTACCATGATACATGGTAGTACACTACAGTGAACTCTCCAGTACCATGATTCATGGTAGTACACTACAGTGAACCCCAGTACCATGATATATGGCAGTACACTACAGTGAACCCCCAGTACCATGATACATGATAGTACACTACAGTGAACCCCCAGTACCATGATACATGGTAGTACACTACAGTGAACCCCCAGTACCATGATATATGGTAGTACACTACAGTGGACCCCCCAGTACCATGATACATGGTAGTACACTACAGTGAACCCCCAGTACCATGATACATGGTAGTACACTACAGTGAACCCCCTAGTACCATGATACATGGTAGTACACTACAGTGAACCCCCCAGTACCATGATACATAGTAGTACACTACAGTGAACCACCCAGTACCATGATACATGGTAGTACACTACAGTGAACCCCAAGTACCATGATACATGGTAGCACACTACAGTGAACCACCCAGTACCATGATACATGGTAGTACACTACAGTGAACCCCCCAGTACCATGATACATGGTAGTACACTACAGTGAACCACCCAGTACCATGATACATGGTAGTACACTACAGTGAACCACCCAGTACCATGGTACATGGTAGTTTATTCAACTCATCTATAAACATTGCTCGACTCACAGTAATAATAATTTCAGAAGTGGTTCAACAGGTATTAGAACCTCTGAACCTGGTATCTGAACCCATTATTATTGTTTGAACCCGCTCTTTAATTCCTCTTATAATAATAATAATAATAATAATAATAATAATAATAATAATAATAATAATAATAATAATAATAATAATAATATTAATATTAATAATAATAATAATATTAATAATAATAATAATAATTTAAGTCTTGGGTTAACAGTAAAGTACTCAGCTGGGAGCAAGAGGGGCCTGTTTAGTCCTCTTTTTTTTTTTTTACACTTTTTTACACATTTCAACACTTTTTTTACTTTTTTTTATACTTTTTTACTTGTTTTTACATTTTTATTTTTTTACTTTTTTACACTTTTTTACACTTTTTTTTACACTTTTTTACAAATTTTTACACTTTTTTTACACTTTTTTTTTTACACTTTTTTTACAATTTTTTACACTTTTTTTACAAATTTTTACACTTTTTTTACACTTTTTTTTTTACACTTTTTTTTCTACACGACCACGAAGTTTTAGGCTCATTTGGGTCATTCAGTTTTAAGCTTCATCATGGCTGATCATTACCAAAAATCTGTTTAAGGTGAGAAAATATAATAAACAATTACGACACAGCATAAATAAACCTCAGTAAGACCTTTGGAAAAAAGTTCTACACCGGAGACTGTTTAAGAAAGTAGCAGCACACGGTATTAGAGGATAAATTTTCTCCTGGATGGAAAAATTGGATTGTCTCAGACCGGGCGGTGGGGGCGTTGACCCCCCTAAACCCTCTTCTCCAGGTATGGCTGGTAAGCAACGCTGCGTAAATGGGGTTAAATCAGGATGGGGGGGCCCATTAGAAGTGATGTTCCTCAGGGGTCTTTATTGGGACCCTCGTTGTTTATAAATGATGTTGATGAGGGAACAGTTGATGACGCTAAAATAAGCAGTTATATAAATTATGTTTACATTATCAACATAAAAATATAACAATACGAATACTATTATTAATATATATACTACTACTATTACTATTTCTACCACTACTTCTACTACTACTACTACTATTACTACTACTACTGCTAGTACTACGATTACTGCTACTACTATTAATATTACTACAACTATTACTACATTACTGCACTTCTACTACTACTACTACCCCTGGCACTACTACTACTACTACTACCACCCCTGGCACTACTACTACTACTACTACCACCCCTGGCACTACTACTACTACGCCTGGCACTACTACTACTACCCCTGGCACTACTACTACCACCACTGGCACTACTACTACCCCTGTCATTACTACTACCACCACCCCTGACACTACTACTACTACTACCCTTGGCACTACTACTACCCCTGGCACTACTACTACTACTACCCCTGGCACTACTACTACTACTACCCCTGGCGCTACTACTACTACTACCACCCCTGGAACTACTACTACTATCCCTGGCACTACTACTACTACCACCCCTAGCACTACTACCCCTGGCACTACTACTACTACAACCATCCCTGGCACTACTACCCCTGGCACTACTACTACTGCTACCACTCCTGGCACTAATACTACCCCTGCAACTACTACTACTACCCCTGGCCCTACTACTACCCCTGACACTACTACTACTACCCCTGGCACCACTACTACTACCCCAGGCACTACTACTACTACTACCACTGGCACTACTACTACTACTACCCCTGGCACTACTACTACTACTACCCCTGGCACTACTACTACCCCTGGCACTACTAGTACCACCCCTGGCACTACTACTACTATCCCTGGCACTACTACTACTACCACCCTGGCACTACTACTACTACCCCTGGCACTACTACTACCCTGGCACTTCTACTACCCTGGCACTTCTACTACCCCTGGCACTACTAGTACCACCCCTGGCACTACTACTACTATCCCTGGCAATACTACTACTACCACCCTGGCACTACTACTACTACCCCTGGCACTACTACTACCCTGGCACTACTACTACCCTGGCACTTCTACTACCCTGGCACTTCTACTACCCCTGGCACTACTAGTACCACCCCTGGCACTACTACTACTATCCCTGGCACTACTACTACCCTGGCACTACTACTACTACCCCTGGCACTACTACTACCCTTGCACTTCTACTACCCCTGGCACTACTACTACCCTGGCACTACTACTACCCTGGCACTACTACTACCTTGGCACTTCTACTACCCCTGGCACTAGTACTACTACCCCTGGCACTACTACTACCCTGGCACTTCTACTACCCCTGGCACTACTTTTATCTTAACAAACAAGTATAAACTAGTATCCCAGGATGCAATAGTCACCAAATTCGGTTCAACATTGAAAGTTCAGAGTTTAGTGTTGTAAGAGGGAGAGTGTTGGGCAAGCCTCCCTACACCAGCTGCCCCTGTTCACTAGGTACCAGCTGTCACTGTAAGAGGGAGAGTGTTGGGCAAGCCTCCCTACACCAGCTGCCCCTGTTCACTAGGTACCAGCTGTCACTGTAAGAGGGAGAGTGTTGGGCAAGCCTCCCTACACCAGCTGCCCCTGTTCACTAGGTACCAGCTGCCCCTGTTCACTAGGTACCTGCTGCCCCTGTTCACTAGGTACCTGCTGTCACTGTTCCCTAGGTAACTGCTGCCTCTGTTCACTTGGTACCTGCTGCCCCTGTTCCCTAGGTGCCTGCTGTCCCTGTTCCCTAGGTATCTGCTCCTTCTGTTCACTAGGTACCTGCTGCCCTGTTCACTGGGTACCTGCTGCTTTTGTTCACTAGGTACCTGCTGCCCCTGCTCACTAGGTACCTGCTGCTCTTGTTTACTAGGTACCTGCTGCCCCTGTTCATTGGGTACTTGCTGCTTTTGTTCACTAAGTACCTGCTGCCCCTGTTCACTAGGTACCTGCTGCCCCTGTTCACTAGGTACCTGCTGCCCCTGTTCACTTGGTACCTTCTGCTTCTGTTCACCAGGTATCTGCTGCCTCTCTTCACTGGGTACCTGCTCCTTCTGTTCACTAAGTACCTGCTCCTTCTGTTCACTAGGTACCTGCTCCTTCTATTCACTAGGTAACTGCTGCCCCTTTTCACTAGGTACCTGCAGCCCCTGTTCACTGGGAACCTGTTTTTAGTTCCCTGGCATGGGTTGTGTCCTTGGAATAGTCAATGTTGTCCATTACTACTACTACTACTACTACTACTACTACTACTAAACCTACTACTACAACAACTACTACTAAAACTACTATTACTACTAGTGAAACTACAAGTACTACTACTACTACTACTAGGTATATTATATATCCTTGGCAGTGCTAAATTATTAACTATTTGCTCATTAACACGTAAAAGATGGGCCCAGGAGCTGATGCTCAACCTTAGATAGATAAGTAACAATAGTTGAATAACTTTCGTTGAGTGTATATACACTGAGAGATATACATTTCCTTCTGAGATATACACAATTCCTGATGTATATACTCTGTGTGTTCTCTGAGGAATATACACATCTGGGTGTTGTATGACACCCTTTCTATACACCTTATACCCATCCTGTAGGTGGTAGTTACCACATACCCATCCACCCTCACATAGGAGACGACGTTTCGGTCCAATTTGGACCGAAACGTCTAGTGCCTAGTTAATGGTCTATGTAGGAACGAAACGTCGCATAGGTCACAGTCTCCTACTTGCGGGTTATTTGTGTGTAAGGTATCTAAGGAAGTCACACTGCTCATGAAAGGTCAATTGATTTGTGAGGAATAATGAATTGGTAAGAGTTGTTTAGGCAGATATTACTTCAGTCAGACCTGCAGCATCAGCAGACTTCTGGATGTTACTGCCAGGCTCCAGCTGGACTACAAGTACCTCTGGATGTTACTGCCTGGATCCAGCTGGACTACAAGCACCTCTGGATGTTACTGCCTGGATCCAGCTGGACTACAAGTACCTCTGGATGTTACTGCCTGGATCCAGCTGGACTACAAGCACCTCTGGATGTTACTGCCTGGATCCAGCTGGACTACAAGTACCTCTGGATGTTACTGTCTGGATCCAGCTGGACTACAAGCACCTCTGGATGTTACTGCTGCCAGGCTCTAGCTGGACTACAAGCACCTCTGGATGTTACTGCCAGGCTCCAGCTGGACTACAAGCACCTCTGGATGTTACTGCTGCCTGGATCCAGCTGGACTACAAGCACCTCTGGATGTTACTGCCAGGCTCCAGCTGGACTACAAGCACCTCTGGATGTTACTGCTGCCTGGATCCAGCTGGACTACAAGCACCTCTGGATGTTACTGCCTGGATCCAGCTGGACTACAAGCACCTCTGGATGTTACTGCTGCCAGGCTCTAGCTGGACTACAAGCACCTCTGGATGGTACTACCAGGCTCCAGCTAGACTACAAGTACCTCTGGATGGTACTACCAGGCTCCAGCTAGACTACAAGTACCTCTGGATGGTACAACCAGGCTCCAGCTAGACTACAAGTTCCTCTGGATGGTACTACCAGGCTCCAGCTAGACTACAAGCACCTCTGGATGGTACTACCAGGCTCCAGCTAGACTACAAGCACCTCTGGATGGTACTACCAGGCTCCAGCTAGACTACAAGTACCTCTGGATGGTACTACCAGGCTCCAGCTAGACTACAAGCACCTCTGGATGGTACTACCAGGCTCCAGCTAGACTACAAGCACCTCTGGATGGTACTACCAGGCTCCAGCTAGACTACAAGTACCTCTGGATGGTACTATCAGGCTCCAGCTAGACTACAAGCACCTCTGGATGGTACTACCAGGCTCCAGCTAGACTACAAGCACCTCTGGATGGTACTACCAGGCTCCAGCTAGACTACAAGCACCTCTGGATGGTACTACCAGGCTCCAGCTAGACTACAAGTACCTCTGGATGGTACTACCAGGCTCCAGCTAGACTACAAGCACCTCTGGATGGTACTACCAGGCTCCAGCTAGACTACAAGTACCTCTGGATGGTACTACCAGGCTCCAGCTAGACTACAACCACCTCTGAGAGGTTGTATCATCTGCTGATATAAATATACGCAAACCCTGCGTCACTATGTGCTGGAATGTGAAAAAATGGCTAAGTAATTTAACAACAGCAACATATTACCAACCATTCTTGAAAAGCACCCTGACTTTGCCTTTTGTAAATTACCCATAACCATTGCAACTTGCCTATCTGTTGGCTAGTTAATTGGGAATTACTATCTACTATTTAAAGGGTAATTAAGGTTGTAAGTCACCCGTTCACCACAAGTTAAGTATACTCTAATACCTAAAATTGGATATATATATCTCGGTATATACACACTGGGAGATATATACATCCCAGTGTTTATAAAATGAGAAGTATATATCTCTGTGGGTGTGTATACAGTGAGACACTTCTAAATGTATTATTATACCCTGTGTAAGTTGCAAATGATCAGGTTTTTTGCACAGATGACGGCATCTGCCCAGAGCAGAATTTCTCAAACCTGACTGACAACTTACGAGTCTTGTTGCTTGTTGCTATGTATACAGTATTGCGTGAAACACCCAGGCGTGTTGCGATGGTGACTTTGATGGTGTTAGTGATGATGCGTGTTGCAAAGGTTGCAATAATGATGATGTAGGGTCGTTTTACGTCATCCTTAGACTGGGAAGAAAGTGGAATGACCAGAATGATGAATATGGACCAGATACTGTAACTTTGCTGGCCTCCTGCGATTCTTTGAAGACAATTTTTATTTTCGTTAAATTCTTATCTTGTAGGGATCTAAAATAAATATATTTGGCAACTATAAATTGTGGTTTTGGATTCTGTTTTTATTCGACATTTTAAGAAATACGTCATCGTCATGCTCAATGTCATAAACATATGTAAAACACTATAAAAACATATGCTTACTCTATCTGCAACCGTCCAAACCTGTAATTCTCTCCAGTACTTATTAAAGCCATATAGAATAACCTAATACGATATTCAATTGTTTTGTATTCTTTGTAAACTCCTAAATTTACAACTTATTGCTACTGCCCTTTTAATCTTAAGTTAGTCTCAAGTTTGGCCGAAATGCTCTGAGTATAAAGGGGCTTTTGGCATGTACACCTAATATCATTCATTTTCTTTTCTACAAACACTGTATCGTGCAGAAATAAAATATATATTATATATTATTATTATTCTCTTGGTTTGAGAGAATGTCAATGGATCTCCATAAATAATATCGTCATAACAACACTCGGATCGCAGGTATCCGATATCCATACATGGCTTTAGGACAAGGTATATTTTTATATGGTACGTGGACGCTTTCTGAAAGAGCTGATCTATACGCAAGCCTAAGACGTACGTCATAAGATTACTCTTGTTGCTAAGTTCTAGCGTCGTAATACGAACTCTGCTGCATTTTTCTTCCATAGTGTAATAGACAGAAGAGATATATTTGCGTCTGTTGATCTCACTGTGATATTCATTGGTGTTCAGTCAATGTGTAAAGAACGCGATAACGTGGAAGTGTCGGCCATTTCCTGTATAGAACGTGAAGGTATCGTGTCTGTAACTTCACCAAAGGTCTTCATTTAGGAGGGGACCTTTAGGAGGATGTTTTGGTCTGCTCTGGACCAAAATATCGCCATCCTGGACCAAAATATAGCCATCCTGGACCAAAACATCGCCATCCTGGACCAAGACATCGCCATCCTGGACCACTGTGAGTCGATAATAATCCAGGATGGACCATAAGGTTCACAGCTTTGTGTTGGTCTCCAGCGAATTCTACTGTGAAGATAACACTATCAGAACTGGCTGGCTCTATTTTGTGGTTCTCTTAATGTTAAATACAAATACACATCATTCTTCACATACAAAAAAATACGTCAAGTACGCAGTAATTCATTACCTGTTATTAATTGAAATGGATCGATCTGCAATCACTGGGTAACCATGTTGATGGTCCCTTAACCAGGTAAGACCTCAGACCTGATTTCGGAATGTTGTCGTAGCTGTGTGTAATAGAATCTTTTATTGATCTCAACGAACATCTGCAGTGACAACAGATGTTACTGAAACGACAGAACTGGTATCAGTCCCCATAATTACTCGGGGTATATCATGAAGATAATAATAATAATAATAATAATCTTTATTTCTACCAGTACATGTACAAGTTATACAGACCATAGCTGACATCAATGACATACTACTATGTATATAGAAAGCCGCTTGTTATGCTTAGCATTAGGTAAGTTTGGCCCCGGAATGCAACCCACACCAGTCAACTAACACCCAGGTACCTATTTTACTGATAGGTGAACAGGGACAGCAGGTGTCTTAAGGAAACATCCTAATCTTTTCCACCCGTACCGGGGATCGAACCCCGGAGTGAGGTGAGTGCGCTAGCACTCAGAAGACAGAAGACCTCAGAAAGGAATATCATTCTCGCACTCTTAGATCTCCACGAGTGACGGGTCTCGTCTCCACATACTTCTATATGCACTCGAATGCAATCTCAAGTGCATCTCGTTGCTCTTTTGTTGCGCTTGTTCATTGCAATAACATCAGTGATCGAAATATATTCTGATTTTTTTTTGTTATTTATATTTTGAACTTAAGACACATGCAGTGTTGTTATTGATCAATACCACTCGTTCGTGGTTACAATATTATTATTAATAATAATAATAATAATATATATATATATATATATATATATATATATATATATATATATATATATATATATATATATATATATATATATATATATATAATAGTGCTGCATTGGTCAGTGTTTACGAAATCTCACCATCAATGTCCTTCTAATACCAGCTGGACTAATGGCAAGGTGTGCTGAGCATTTCTCATTCGGGAAAAAAACTAGACTTTTTGACGTCAGATCTTAAAAGTGGAACTCCAGTCTCGTCTCCCTAGCTGACCGCTGTAGCTAGGTCACCTGCTGTGACCTGACCTCCTCCCAGCACTGTATTTTATGATGGTTTAGTTCGTTGGGTGGTGGTGCACGGGTGTGTACTCACCTAGTTGTGGTTGCAGGGGTCGATTCATAGCTCCTGGCACCGCCTCTTCACTGGTCGCTACTAGGTCACTCTTTCTGCTCCATGAGCTTCATCATACCTCTTCTTAAAACTATGTATGGATTCTGAGTCCACTACATCACTTCCCAGACTATTCCACTTCCTGACAACTTTGTGACTGAAGAAATACTTCCTAACATCCTTGTGATTCATCTGAGTCTTCAACTTCCAACTGTGTCCCCTTGTTGCTGTGTCCCATCTCTGGAACATTCTGTCTCTGTCCACCTTGTCAATTCCTCTCAGTATTTTATAAGTCGTTATCATATCCCCCATCTCTCCTGTCCTCTAATGTCGTCAGGTCGATTTCCCTTAACCTCTCCTCGTAGGACATGCCCCTTAACTCAGGGACTAGTCTTGTTGCAAACCTTTGCACTTTCTCTAATTTCCTTACATGCTTAGGTTTGCCAGGCACCCATATGCTGCAGCACTTATTTGGTTGATGTGCGCCTCAGGAGATGTGCTCGGTATTATACTCACCCCAAGATCCTTTTCCTTGAGTGAGGTTTGCAGTTTTTGGTCCCGAGCCTATACTCTTTTTGCGGTCTTCTTTGCTCTTCCCCGATCTTCAAGACTGCATTTGGCGGGGTTAAATTCGAGGAGCCAGTTGCTGGACCACGCGTCTAGCCTGTCCAGGCCTCTTTGTAGTCCTGCCTGATCCTCATCAGATTTAATTCTCCTCATTAACTTCACATTATCTGCAAACAGGGATATTTCTGAGTCTATCCCTTCCGTCATGTCATTCACATATACCAGAAACAGCACCGGTCCTAGGACTGACCCCTGTGGAACCCCGTTCATCACAGGTGCTCACTTCGACACCTCACTCCTCTCGTTGTTTCCTCCCTGTCAGGTATTCTCTGATCCATTGCATGCCTTCCCTGTTATTCTTGTCTGCTCCTCTAGCTATTGTACTGATTTCTTGTGCGGAACTGTGCCAAAAGCCTTCTTACAGTCCAAGAAAATGCAGTCTACCCACCCTGCTCTCTCTCCTGCCATCTTGTGTGTGTATGTGAGTGTGTGTGTGTGTGTGTGTGTGTGCAAGTCTTAGTGTGTATGTGTGCATTAGTCTGCGTGTGTAGGTGTTTGTAGGTGTGCGCGTGTGTGTGTTTTTTTACCTATGTATACTCACCTATATGTCGTTGCACAGGTTGAGTCCTAGCTCCTGTCCCCGCCTCTCAACTTACCGACTGCTAGTTTCGATCTGCGTAGAGCTCTACACAGAGTGAAACATAACTTGGTAAAGCTCTACACAGAGCGATAATGATCAACACCGATCCACACAAAGTGTAACAAGACATGATAAAGCTCCTCCCCACAGAACGAAACAGCTAGATAAAGCTCTACGCAGGGCGAAACGTTGCCTTAATAAGAGCTTGTTCCACACCCAGTGCCAAAATTGCCCCTTGCAATCTGCCTGAACGATCGTGATGCAATGTGTTCATGCAGGTCACGAATCCATGCAAGGAAATCAAATTGATCTGTTGTCTTAACAATATTATCAGAAGTATTTTTCATATATTTTTTTTTAAAATTGGAATTTAGCGAGAGAATTTTGTAAAAAATAAATGTGTGAGGGGAATTATATGAAATTATGATAAATGGGACACTTGTGTAATATTTGGGTGTATTTATTCTGGAAAATTTTCGCCAGTCAGTGGCTTCTTCAGTCCAGAGAAGAGTGGTGGAAGATGAGGAGGAGTTTGAGGTAATCAGTCCCTCATCTTCCATCTTTCTCTGTATTGGACTGAAGAAGCCACTGCCTGGAGAAACGTTTCCAGAATATACCCAAATGTTGCACAAGTGTCTAATTTATTAACTTGTCGCTTTTGTAAATCATTTATCAACTTGTCGTTTTTGTAAATCATTTATCACATCTGAAATTATGTTAGGAATCTTTCAAAATGTGAAAGAGAATTTTTCAAAACTAGAGAAGTCTCTCAAAATTGAGATTTGAGACAATAATCTCTAGCAGGTGAGAGAGCAAGGCTTGCCACTCCCTTCAAAACAAAAGACAAATGCAATTCACTGTTTAGTCACGTATTGCTTTCACTAGACAACCTTGATATTGAAACGCATTGATGGCAGCAAATAACTGCAGTAGAAGGAGAGTCTGGGCAGTGAGGTTAGCGTGATAGCTTAATTCAACACCTTATACCCATCCTGTGGGCGGTAGTTACCCCATACCCACCCTGTGGGCGGTAGTTGCCCCATACCCATCCTGTGGGCGGTAGTTGCCCCATATCCATCCTGTGGGCGGTAGTGAAAAGATTCCAGAGACACGTAATGAGTCCAGGGACTGGGCAGGAGTGTGAAGGCCATCTGTGTTGACACTGGATCACTTGTCTCTGTTGGGTTCGGTACGGTGTAAGCCACCATCGGCCCTATAATCCATCAACAGCAAGTTACTTTTACCGAGGGCATTTGGATTGACCCTGAGTTGTGTTAACATAAAAACGAAGGAAGACTGCAGTAGGCCTACTGGCCAATGCTATGCTAGTCCTATTCACACCCACTCACATCGCTCATATACCTGTCCATCCTATATATTTAAAGCCACCCATAGTTCTTACTTCAACAGCGCTACCTGGCACTTTGTTCCACTCTTCTACAATAATACTGCCATACCAATACTTCACTAAATCCTTTCTAAATCCAAATTTCTCCAATTTGAATCCGTTGTAGCGAGTCCCAACTTGGTTAGATATTTTCAACATGTTTTTTTTTATATTCCCCTTCATATATTCCTCATTTCCATTTGTACAATTCAATCATATCATCCCTAATTCTCCGCCTTTCCAAAGATTTTAGAGTCAATGCCTTTAGCATAATTTAAATAAGTTATTTGGAGAGGGTTTCGGGGGTCAACGCCCCCTCGGCCCGGTCTGTGACCAGCCTCGCTTTCTGAAGAAAGCTATATAAAGTTGAATCATAACCTGAGGACTCCAAAGAGTACTTCTTGATATAAAGCTAATAATTTCTTTAGCTTTATAGTGAACGCTTTATGCACTGTTGTCTTGACTTTATATTTCTGCTAACCAGAACTTCTTGATCTGTTTCGCATTACTGTTGACTAAGTGCCATAGTTATTTCCCTTTCCTAAGAGCACTAACAGAGCGAAACGTTGCAAGGACAGAATGGCACATTTGTTTCGTTTCTGTCCTTTTACAAACTTCTTTAATATATAAGAGATTACCAGAGTTTTTTTTCTTAAGGACGACGTTTCGGTCTGACTTGGACCCTTATTAACAAAGTCACACTAGTGTGACTACTGGACCAACTCGGTCCGAAACGTTGTTATAAGTTTCTCTCACCTATGTACGGGTTATTTGTGCATTGTTCCAGTCAAGTTATTGAACCTTTTTGTTCTCTAAGTTGTGAAGTTCTCAAAACCTTAAGTCGTTCTCGAGAACACCCTCAGCATTCTCCTGTTTCGTTATAACGTTGAAATTTCTGGTAGGCACCTGTGTTGACGAATAGAAATGATAACGTTGAAGGGAAGGGTAAATCAATTGAATAAATGAGTGAGTGTGAGTGGGCTGAGAGGACGTAGAGTGATGGTAGTGATGGTAGAGTGATGGTAGAGTGATGGTAGTGATGGTAGAGTGATGGTAGTGATGGTAGAGTGATGGTAGTGATGGTAGAGTGATGGTAGTGATGGTAGAGTGATGGTAGTGATGGTAGAGTGATGGTAGTGATGGTAGAGTGATGATAGTGATGGTAGAGTGATGGTAGTGATGGTAGAGTGATGGTAGTGATGGTAGTGATGGTAGAGTGATGGTAGTGATGGTAGTGATGGTAGTGATGGTAGTGATGGTAGTGATGGTAGAGTGATGGTAGTGATGGTAGTGATGGTAGTGATGGTAGAGTGATGGTAGTGATGGTAGTGATGGTAGAGTGATGGTAGTGATGGTAGTGATGGTAGAGTGATGGTAGTGATGGTAGAGTGATGTTAGTGATGGTGGAGTGATGGTAGTGATGGTAGTGATGGTAGTGATGGTAGTGATGGTAGTGATGGTAGAGTGATGTTAGTGATGGTAGAGTGATGGTAGTGATGGTAGTGATGGTAGAGTGATGGTAGTGATGGTAGAGTGATGGTAGTGATGGTAGAGTGATGGTAGTGATGGTAGTGATGGTAGAGTGATGGTAGTGATGGTAGAGTGATGGTAGAGTGATGGTAGAGTGATGGTAGTGATGGTAGTGATAGTAGAGTGATGGTAGTGATGGTAGTGATGGTAGTGATGGTAGTGATGGTAGTGATGGTAGAGTGATGGTAGTGATGGTAGAGTGATGGTAGTGATGGTAGTGATGGTAGAGTGATGGTAGTGATGGTAGTGATGGTAGAGTGATGGTAGTGATGGTAGTGATGTTAGAGTGATGGTAGAGTGATGGTAGTGATGGTAGTGATGGTAGAGTGATGGTAGAGTGATGGTAGTGATGGTAGTGATGGTAGAGTGATGGTAGTGATGGTAGTGATGGTAGTGATGGTAGAGTGATGGTAGTGATGGTAGTGATGGTAGAGTGATGGTAGTGATGGTAGTGATGGTAGTGATGGTAGTGATGGTAGTGATGGTAGAGTGATGGTAGTGATGGTAAGAGTGATGGTAGTGATGGTAGTGATGATAGTGATGGTGGTGATGGTAGTGATGACAATGATGGTAGTGATGGTAGTGATGAGTGATGGTAGTGATGGTGTGATGGTAGTGATGGTAGTGATGGTAGTGATGGTAGTGATGGTAAGTGATGGTAGTGATGGTAGATGGTAGTGATGGTGTGAGAGTGATGGTAGTGATGGTAGAGTGATGGTAGTGATGGTAGTGATGGTAGTGATGGTAGATGGTAGTGGTAGTGATGGTAGTGATGGTAGTGATGGTAGAGTGATGGTAGTGATGGTGAGTGATGGTAGTGATGGTAGAGTGATGGTAGTGATGGTAGAGTGATGGTAGAGTGATGGTAGTGATGGTAGAGTGATGGTAGTGATGGTAGAGTGATGGTAGTGATGGTAGTGATGGTAGTGATGGTAGAGTGATGGTAGTGATGGTAGAGTGATGGTAGTGATGGTAGTGATGGTAGTGATGGTAGAGTGATGGTAGTGATGGTAGTGATGTGAGTGGTAGTGATGGTAGAGTGATGGTAGAGTGATGGTAGTGATGGTAGTGATGGTAAGTGATGGTAGTGATGGTAGTGATGGTAGAGTGATGGTAGAGTGATGGTAGAGTGATGGTAGTGATGGGTGAGAGTGATGGTAGAGTGATGGTAGTGATGGTAGAGTGATGGTAGAGTGATGGTAGTGATGGTAGAGTGATGGTAGAGTGATGGTAGAGTGATGGTAGAGTGATGGTAGTGATGGTAGTGATGGTAGAGTGATGGTAGAGTGATGGTAGTGATGGTAGAGTGATGGTAGTGATGGTAGAGTGATGGTAGAGTGATGGTAGTGATGGTAGAGTGATGGTAGTGATGGTAGAGTGATGGTAGTGATGGTAGAGTGATGGTAGAGTGATGGTAGTGATGGTAGAGTGATGGTGAGTGATGGTAGAGTGATGGTAGTGATGGTAGAGTGATGGTAGATGATGGTAGTGATGGTAGTGATGGTAGAGTGATGGTAGTGATGGTAAATGATGGTAGTGATGGTAGTGATGGTAGTGATGGTAGTGATGGTAGTGATGGTAGTGATGGTAGTGATGGTAGTGATGGTAGTGATGGTAGTGATGGTAGTGATGGTAGTGATGGTAGTGATGGTAGTGATGGTAGTGATGGTAGTGATGGTAGTGATGGAGTGAGAGTGATGGTAGTGATGGTAGTGATGGTAGTGATGGTAGTGATGGTAGTGTAGTGATGGTAGTGATGGTAGTGATGGTAGTGATGGTAGTGATGGTAGTGATGGTAGTGATGGTAGTGATGGTAGTGATGGTAGTGATGGTAGTGATGGTAGTGATGGTAGTGATGGTAGTGATGGTAGTGATGGTAGTGATGGTAGAGTGATGGTAGTGATGGTAGTGATGGTAGTGATGGTAGTGATGGTAGTGATGGTAGTGATGGTAGTGATGGTAGTGATGGTAGGTTATTACTGGGGAATGTGGTGTCGAGGTATTCAGGTCTTGTTTTTCGTGAGCTGTCTTGCTCCTCTTTATTCTTCAATTATTGTAATTATTCGTTCTTCTTCTTCTTCTTCTTCTTCTTCTTCTTCTTCTTCTTCTTCTTCTTCTTCTTCTTCTTCTTCTTCTTCTTCTTCTTTCTTTTCTTTTCTTTTCTTCTTCTTCTTCTTCTTCTTCTTCTTCTTCTTCTTCTTCTTCTTCTTCTTCTTCTTCTTCTTCTTCTTCTTCTTCTTTCTTCTTCTTTTCTTTCTTCTTCTTCTTCTTTCTTCTTCTTCTTCTTCTTCTTCTTCTTCTTCTTCTTCTTCTTCTTCTTCTTCTTCTTCTTCTTCTTCTTCTTCTTCTTCTTCTTCTTCTTCTTCTTCTTCTTCTTCTTCTTCTTCTTCTTCTTCTTTCTTCTTCTTCTTCTTCTTCTTCTTCTTCTTCTTCTTCTTCTTCTTCTTCTTCTTCTTCTTCTTCTTCTTCTTCTTCTTCTTCTTCTTCTTCTTCTTCTTCTTCTTCTCTCTCTCTCTCTCTCTCTCTCTCTCTCTCTCTCTCTCTCTCTCTCTCTCTCTCTCTCTCTCTCTCTATCGTAAATGCAGCTCTTGTACCCATTGCAGTCTGATACTATCTATTTACACGAGCCATCATTAACACTGTCTAGTGACTCAGGTCAGACATTTGCCCACGAACAGTAGACGGAGGATCGAGCCTCCAGCAATCCTTGCAGGTAATCATTCACACGGGTTTAGTACTTCATAAAATGCGGTAGTAATAATTTCCTTCCTTCGAGACTTCAGTGATTTCTAATTGATAAGGCTACTCCTCATCTGATACCCAATTGGAAATAGTTCATCTGCTTTTTTTGTTACTGTTAATCTTCGCTCAAAAGCCCATCACATTAGTAAGGCTACCTCTCTGCTCGTTGCTTTATTTTTTCCTCCTCATGTGATACCCTCTGGGGGAATATTTCATCTGATTTTTTTTCACTGTTAATCGTAGCTCAAAAGCCCTTCACATTAATAAGGCTACCTCTCCGTCTGCTACCTTTTTTTTTCTTCTCATCTGATACCCCTTGGGGACTATTTCATCTGATTTTTGTCACTTTTTATTCTTCCTTGGCTCAGAAGTCTTCACATCATCAAGGTGATGCAGGGAGTAGGTTGGGTTTGCAGGGTTCGAACCATAGATCATGGATCTGCCTCTTACTACTGATCTCCTTTACTCTTGAAACTGCGTATAGTATTTTCATTCATCACGTCTACATGAAATAATTTATCTATGGTTCACCTGCATTTAAAGTCACCACAAGTGTTACATCACACACACATATCATGTATTAGTCTATCTCTATCAACTAACTCTAATTGCCTGAGTATTTTGTATGTCACGATCATGTCCCACCTGACAATATATCCAAGTTTTATTAACAAGTCTTTATAAATTACCAGAAACGTATTATTTTATTTTATTAACACATCGGCTGATTCCCACCAAGGCAGGGTGGCCCGAAAAAGAAAAAACTTTCATCATCATTCACTCCATCACTGTCTTGCCAGAGGGGTGCTTTACACTACAGTTATAAAACTGCAACATTAACACCCCTCCTTCAGAGTGCAGACACTGTACTCTGAAGTACAGTGTCTATCAGAAACTCAGAAACATGTCACACTGACACAAGAGAGTGAGGGAGCCAGTATATGTAGGCGAGGGAGGCAGTGCCAGGAAGTAGTAGTAGTAGTGGTAAGGCTGGTAGTGGAAGTAGTAGTAGTAGTAGATGTAGTAGTACTACCACTACCACTACTATTTCTACTACCAGCATTACCACTACCACTACTTCTTATTCTTCCTCTCTCTGTCCCGTCCCTCTTTTGTGTTTAAAGTTAAGCCAGTGGAAGGCCTCGGTCAGATGACCAAAAGCTCCAGCTGTGGGTCATCATATAACTAAGACCCGCGTCAGGAAACACTTGTCGTGTTTCCTGACAAACCTTACCTAACCTAACCTAACCTAACCTAACCTAACCTAACCCAACCTAATCTTCTGTGCCAGTGTGACGTTGTAAATGGTTCAAGTCGGACCTAAACGTCATTATAAGTTTGTATCTCCCATGTACGGGTTATTTATGTATTGTTGCAGTCACGGTACTGTGTCTTGTTGTTGTCTATCATCACATTCTATAACCCTGCAAAGAACAACGTAACTCATTCAACCAAGAATGTGTTGATTTTAGCATACCATGAAAACATTCTTGATATGTATTTCTTCTCTACGTAAGAACTTAAGAGTTTCTACGTAAGAACTTAAGAGTTTCTACGTAAGAACTTAATTAAGAGTTTCTCCAAATGCTGCTGGCTGTGTCTATAAGATTCCCTGTACAAAACTCAAATTTTATTTTGGGATAGATGGAAAGTATCTTGAACTGGACTAGAGGATTATAAACACTGTGTTAGAAATGAACAAGAGTCTTATGCTCCTTATGTTTATGTGAGAGAGTTTAACAACCTAACTGATTAGCTAACAACTGAGAAAGTTGAATCAAGCAAATCTGATTACAATTTGAATATATGTCCATAATTGTATAAACTAGATTCTTTTATAATAAAAATTGTTAGAATAGTATAATTTTACACATACACACATACACACACACACACACACACACACACACACACACACACACACACTGCTATGTGAGCTGCTATGTGAACTCGATACCTCAAAAGCGGTGGGACCGGACAACATTTCTCCGTGGGTCCTTAGAGAGGGAGCAGAGATGTTGTGTGTGCCACTAACACAAATCTTCAACACATCCATTGAAACTGGGCAACTACCTGAGGCGTGGAAGATGGCAAATGTAGTCCCAATTTTTAAGAAAGGAGACAGACACGAGGCATTAAACTACAGACCTGTGTCACTGACGTGTATAGTATGCAAAGTCATGGAGAAGATCATCAGGAGGAGAGTGGTGGAGCACCTAGAAAGACACAAGCTTATAAACGACAACCAGCACGGTTTCAGGGAAGGAAAATCCTGTGTCACAAACCTACTGGAGTTTTATGACAAGGTAACAGAAGTAAGACACGAGAGAGAGGGGTGGATAGACTGCATTTTTTTGGACTGCAAGAAGGCGTTCGACACAGTTCCTCACAAGAGATTAATGCAAAAGCTAGAGGATCAGGCACACGTAACAGGAAAAGCACTGCAATGGATCAGAGAATATCTGACAGGGAGGCAACAACGAGTCATGGTACGTGACGAGATGTCAGAGTGGGCACCTGTGACGAGTGGAGTTCCACAAGGGTCAGTCCTAGGACCTGTACTGTTTTTGGTATATGTGAATGACATAACGGAAGGGGTAGACTCAGAAGTGTCACTATTTGCAGATGATGTGAAGTTAATGAGAAGAATCAAATCAATCGAGGATCAGGCAGGACTACAAAGAGACCTGGACAGGCTGCAAGCCTGGTCCAGTAAGTGGCTCCTTGAATTTAACCCTGCCAAATGTAAAGTCATGAATATCGGGGAAGGGCAAAGAAGACCGCAGACAGAGTATAGTCTAGGTGGCCAAAGACTGCAAACCTCACTCAAAGAAAAAGATCTTGGGGTGAGTATAATACCGAGCACATCTCCTGAGGCACACATCAATCAGATAACTGCTGCAGCATACGGGCGGCTGTTAAACCTAAGAATAGCGTTCCAATACCTCACTAAGGAATCATTCAAGACTCTGTATACCATATACGTCAGGCCCATACTGGAGTATGCAGCACCAGTTTGGAACCCACACCTGGTCAAGCACGTCAAGAAATTAGAGAAAGTGCAAAGGTTTGCAACAAGACTAGTCCCAGAGCTAAGGGGATTGTCCTACGAAGAAAGGTTAAGGGAAATCGGCCTGACGACACTAGAGGACAGGAGGGTTAGGGGAGACATGATAACGACATATAAAATACTGCGAGGAATAGATAAGGTGGACAGAGACAAAATGTTCCAGAGAGGGGACACAGAAACAAGGGGTCACAATTGGAAGTTGAAGACTCCTATGAGTCAAAGGGATGTTAGGAAGTATTTCTTCAGTCATAGAGTTGTCAGGAAGTGGAATAGCTTAGAAAGCGACATAGTGGAGGCAGGAACCATACATAGTTTTAAGACTAGGTTTGATAAAGCTCGTGGAGCAGGGAGAGAGAGAGAGAGGACCTAGTAGCAATCAGTGAAGAGGCGGGGCCAGGAGCTATGACTCGACCCCTGCAACCACAAATAGGTGAGTACAAATAGGTGAGTACACACATACACACACACACACACGCCCCCGGTGGCCCAGTGGTAAAGCTCTTGCTTCACGCACGGAGGGGCCGGGTTCAATTCCCGGTGGGGCAGAAACATTTCGAAGTGTTTCCTTACACACACATACACACACATACATACAACAGGCCTAGTGTCTAATTGACATGTGCCTAGGACAAAATGGTAACTAACTAACTAACTAACACACACACACACACACACACATACGGGGCCAGGAGCTATGAATCGACCCCTGCAACCACAACTAGGTGAGTACACACACACACGTCAGGAAATTAGAGAAAGTGCAAAGGTTTGCGACAAGGTTAGTTCCACAACTCAGGGGTCTGTCCTATGAAGAAAGGTTGAGGGAAATAGGACTAACAACACTGGAGGAAAGAAGGGTCAGAGGAGACATGATAACGACATACAAAATACTGCGGGGAATTGACAAGGTAGATAGTGACAGGTTGTTTCAGAGAGGGAACACAGAAACAAGGGGACACAACTGGAAGCTGAAGACTCAGATGAGTCAAAGGGATGTCAGGAAACATTTCTTCAGCCACAGAGTAGTCAGGAAGTGGAATGGACTAGAGAAAGATATAGTGGAGGCAGGAACCATACATAGTTTTAAGACAAGGTATGATAAAGCTCATGGAGCAGGGAGAGCAGAGACCCAGTAGCGGACAGCGAAGAGGCGGGGCCAGGAGCTGAGTCTCGACCCCTGCAACCACAATTAGGTGAGTACAATTAGGTGAGTACACACACACACACACACACACACACACACACACACACACACACACACACACAACAAACACACACACACACACACCCGGTGGCCTAGTGGGTAAAGCTCTTGCTTCACGCACGGAGGGGCCGGGTTCAATTCCCGGTGGGGCAGAAACATTTCGAAGTGTTTCCTTACATACACATACACACACACATATACAACAGGCCTAGTGTCTAATTGACATGTGCCTAGGACAAAATGGTAACTAACACACACACCACAGACAGACAGACAGACAGACACACACACACACACACACACACACACACACACAACAAACACACACACACACACACATACACACACACACACACACACACACAGTGGGCGCCTGTGACGAGCGGCGTACCGCAGGGGTCAGTCCTAGGACCAGTGTTATTCTTGGTATATGTAAACGACATGACGGATGGGATAGACTCAGAAGTGTCTCAGTTCGCAGATGATGTGAAATTAATGAGGAGAATCACATCGGAAGAGGACCAAGCAGGACTTCAAACAGACCTGGACAAGCTTGACATCTGGTCTAGCAACTGGCTTCTCGAATTCAATCCCACCAAATGCAAAGTCATGAAGATCGGAGAAGGACAAAGAAGACCGCTGACAGAGTACAGGCTAGGTGGACAAGGGCTACAAACCTCGGCAAAGGAGAAAGACCTTGGGGTGAGTATAACGCCAAGTACGTCTCCGGAGGCACACATCAACCAGATAACTGCGGCAGCATATGGGCGACTGGCAAACCTAAGATTAGCGTTCCGTTACCTAAACAAGGAATCGTTCAAGACACTGTACACCGTGTACGTCAGGCCCATACTAGAATATGCAGCACCAGTCTGGAACCCACACCTGGTCAAGCACGTAAAGAAACTAGAGAAAGTGCAAAGGTTTGCGACAAGGCTAGTTCCACAACTCAGGGGTCTGTCCTATGAAGAAAGGTTGAGGGAAATAGGACTAACAACACTGGAGGAAAGAAGGGTCAGAGGAGACATGATAACGACATACAAAATACTGCGGGGAATCGACAAGGTAGACAGGGACAGGATGTTCCAGAGAGGGAACACAGAAACAAGGGGACACAACTGGAAGCTGAAGACTCAGATGAGTCAAAGGGATGTTAGGAAGCATTTCTTCAGCCACAGAGTAGTCAGGAAGTGGAATAGTCTAGAGAAAGATATAGTGGAGGCAGGAACCATACATAGTTTTAAGACGAGGTATGATAAAGCTCATGGAGCAGGGAGAGCAGAGACCCAGTAGCGGACAGCGAAGAGGCGGGGCCAGGAGCTGAGTCTCGACCCCTGCAACCACAATTAGGTGAATTAGGTGAGTACACACACACACACACACACACACACACACACACATATATATATATATATATATATATATATATATATATATATATATATATATATATATATGTATAATATCTATACATTTCAGAAATAAGATGTGCAGAGTGTTCCTGAATGCGTTGACGTCAGGTGACCTTACGTATGTCTCTTCAGTGATAGAAAGTGCCCAGAGCACCTCCAGCGATGCTCCCAATACTTTTTTTCCTCTCCACCCCTCACATTCACCTAGCAGAGAAAAACTGACCAGGTGACCTAGGTGGCGGCCAGGTATAAATGGGAGGACGCTAGGTGCTGAGGGCAGTGTAGTCTCAACAGCTTCGACACAATGAACGCCAAGGTAGGTGACTTCTCCTAGCCAGGTGACTTTCCCTATTCAGGTGACCTCCCTGGCCAGCGTCCCATTCTAGGGGAAACCATTTCCCAGGAATCTATGTGGGATTAGCGCTTTCTCTAGCCTAGAATAGTCATGGCTAGGTGAACTAACTACAACATAACCCACGAATTTCTAGGAAAAGGTCATTAAAGACTTGAAAAATGGTCCAGGACTTAAATATCCTCTTAACTGGCTATTCAAATTGTGAGTTAGCTGTGAATTGTCCCAGTGACGGTAATGTGGGTTAGTTGTGAATTGTTCCAGTGACGGTAATGTGGGTTAGTTGTGAATTGTTCCAGTGACGGTAATG
Organism: Cherax destructor; assembly: GCA_009830355.1. NCBI lineage: Eukaryota > Metazoa > Arthropoda > Malacostraca > Decapoda > Parastacidae > Cherax > Cherax destructor. Next base: position 64,459 of record WNWK01008689.1, read on the forward strand.
TGGGTTAGTTGTGAATTGTCCCAGTGACGGTAATGTGGGTTAGTTGTGAATTTTCCCAGTGACGGCATTGTGGGTTAGTTGTGAATTGTCCCAGTGACGGCATTGTAGGTTAGTTGTGAATTGTCCCAGTGACGGCATTGTGGGTTAGTTGTGAATTTTCCCAGTGACGGCATTGTGGGTTAGTTGTGAATTGTCCCAGTGACGGCATTGTGGGTTAGTTGTGAATTGTTCCAGTGGAGGTATTGTAGTATGTTATTTACTTCTAGTGAACCATGACAGTGTGTTAGTGAACCATGATGGTGTGTTAGTGAACCATGATGGTGTGTTAGTGAACCATGATAGTGTGTTAGTGAACCATGATAGTGTGTTAGTGAACCATGATAATGTGTTAGTGAACCATGATAGTGTGTTAGTGAACCATGATAGTGTGTTAGTGAACCATGTTAGTGTTTTAGTGAACCATGTTAGTATCTGACGAATATTATTCTATTAACGATACACAAAATCAAAACTGACTAATAAGACGCATGTGTAAAACTTGGGACTCTTTATCGAGGAGACGTTTCGCCCGGTGGAGGGGGTTATCTAATTCCAGGTGGAGAGACTATTGGACTAATAAAGCCACTGGCTTAGCGAAACGTCTTCAGAATAGAGATACCCAGGTGTTGCACCTGCGCCTTGCTCATCTGGGCAGGTGATTCTATACAGATGTTAACTTTCATGTCCTTTTCCTTGCAGGTTCTTCTTTTCCTGGGTCTGGTAGCGGTGGTAGCCGCCGACAAGCGCCCCTCCTTCGGCTACGGTGCACCAGCGGTATGTTACACTGCTCTATTACAGAGGGGACAGGAGCTGAGACTCAACCCTTGCAACCACAAATAGATGAGAGTCATGGGATGAGCGGAAGGAATAAGAGAGAGAGAGAAAGAGAGAGGAGAAAAGGAGGCTTAGGAATAAAGATGCCTCGATTCTTTGTCCACAGGATGGCTACCTAGTTTAGTTTTTCCTGGTTGTGATTCCAGATTGGAATGATCCACACAGTCAAGAGTATTAACTGTAAGTTTATTTAGGCACAGGTACACATAAGTATAATTATCATACATAGTGTAAATAGTGTAAATAACCCAAAAAATGTCAAAGTGACTTATTTCCATTGGGGTTCTTGAAATTTCCATTGGAGTCCTTGTAATTTCCATTGGGGCCATTATAATTTCCACTGGGGCCTTTGTAATTTCCACTGGGGTCCTTGTATTTTCCATTGGGCCCTTGTAATTTCCATTGGGGTCCTTGTAATTTCCATTGGGGTCCTTGTAATTTCCATTGGGGTCCTTGTAATTTCCATTGGGGTCCTTGGAAAGAATCTTACTGACTAATCTTTCTCTGTCTTCTGCAGCCACATGGTCACGCTGACGACTCCGATGAGGTCGTTGAACCACCCAAGTACGGCTACGAGTGGAACGTCCAAGACGGTGAGACTGGCAACGACTTCGCCCACCAAGAGGCTCGTGACGTCGACAACACCAAGGGGTCGTACACCATTCAGCTCCCCGACGGTCGTCGCCAGACTGTGACTTACTACGTGGACGGTGACTCTGGCTTCGTTGCCGATGTCCAGTACTCTGGAGAAGCTCGCTACCCCGACTCCAGTGAGGTCGGCAGGTACTCAGCACCAGCTGCACCTAGGGCACTGTACGGTGCACCTAACTAAGCCACCTGTCTCTCAGTCTTCTCTCGCCAGTCTCCAGAATTAATAACCCGCCAACCCGCACTCAAGCTATCTCCGCACCAGTATCATAACTCAAATATCCCGAGAACATGTTTAACTAACTCAATGCTCTGCCCTACGCCAAATTCTTTTCCCATATCAAACCCCTTGTTTTTTTCCTATCGTGACTTGTAATCTGTAATCTTGGAGTCGAATTCTATCTTCTATCACACTGATACTATCTTAACTTCAGTCTTCAACTTCTGTGTCGAAGCCCCAAAGAGCTTCCTGTGTATATAATTTATTGAATAAATCGAATCTCCGAGTTGAACACATTACTTTCCTGGGGTTGATGGGTTGAATTTTGTTTACACCGTCGAATTCACAGCTGTTATTGCACCTCGGCTCATTTATATGATAAGAACTGTTATCATTAACAGGATAAGGGTTGCTATCCTGCCTCAGCTTATTTACAAGCTAAGAGCTGTTATCCTACCACAGCTTATTTGTAGGCTAATAGCCGTTATCCTACAACAGCTTATTTACAAGCTAAGAGCTGCTATCCTGCCCTTTTTTTAAGTATACTATCTCATTCGTCACAAGGCTGCTTCCTGACACCCAGGTACCTATTTACCATGTGTACACAGGCTGCTTCCTGACACCCAGGTACCTATTTACTATGTGTACACAGGCTGCTTCCTGACACCTAGGTACCTATTTACCATGTGTACACGGACAACAGGTACAAGGAAGCATACTTAACGTCTTGTCTCCACGGGATCGAACACGGGTCCAATGGATGAGTGATCAACTAGAAACGTGGCCTGGTTGGCCACAATCCTTGATGGTATTGGAACAACAAATTGGGATAATAAAGTAGAATCGAACTCTGGATAAATGCCAGGATACTACAGGATGTATGATTCAGGTTCAGATGGATGCCAGGTTCAGATGGATGCCAGGTTCAGATGGATGCCAGGTTCAGATGGATGCCAGGTTCAGATGGATGCCAGGTTAAGATGGATGCCAGGTTCAGATGGATGCCAGGTTCAGATGGATGCCAGGTTCAGATGGATGTCTGGTTCTAGAAGATGCCAGGTTCAGATGGAGGCCAGGTTCAGATGGATGTCAGGTTCAAGAAGATGCCAGGTTCAGATGGAGGCCAGGTTCAGATGGATGTCAGGTTCAACGGATGCCAGGTTCAAATGGATGCCAGGTTCAGATGATGCCAGGTTCAGATGGATGCCAGGTTCAGATGGATGCCAGGTTCAGATGGATGTCAGGTTCTAGAAGATGCCAGATTAAAGAAGAGGCCAGGTCCAGATGAATGCCAGGTTCAGACGGATGCCAGGTTCAAATGGATGCTATGTTCAGATGGATGCCATGTTCAGACGGATGTCAGGTTCAAATGGATGCCAGGTTCAGATGGTTGCCAGGTTCAGATGTATGCCAGGTTCAGATAGATGCCAGGTTCAAATGGATGCCAGGTTAAGATGGATGAAAGGTTCAGATGGATGCCAGATTCAGGAGGATGCCAGGTTCATATGGATGCCAGGTTCAGATAGATGCCAGGTTCAGAAGATGCCAGGTTCAGATGGATGCCAGGTTCAGATGGATGCCAGGTTCAGATGGATGCCAGGTTCAGATGGATGCCAGGTTCAGATGGATGCCAGGTTCAGATGGATGCCAGGTTCAGATGGATGCCAGGTTCAGATGGATGCCAGGTTCAGATGGATGCCAGGTTCAGATGGATGCCAGGTTCAGATGGATGCCAGGTTCAGATGGATGCCAGGTTCAGAGGATGCCAGGTTCAAATGGATGCCAGGTTCAGATGGATGCCAGGTTCAGATGGATGCCAGGTTCAGATGGATGCCAGGTTCAGATTGATGCCAGGTTCAGATGGATGCCAGGTTCAGATGGATGCCAGGTTCAGATGGATGCCAGGTTCAGATGGATGCCAGGTTCAGATGGATGCCAGGTTCAGATGGATGCCAGGTTCAAGAAGATGCCAGGTTCAGATGGATGCCAGGTTCAGATGGATGCCAGGTTCAGATGGATGCCAGGTTCAGATGGATGCCAGGTTCAGATGGATGCCAGGTTCAGATGGATGCCAGGTTCAGATGGATGCCAGGTTCAGAGATGCCAGGTTCAGATGGAGCCAGGTTCAGATGATGCCAGGTTCAGAGGATGCCAGGTTCAGATGGATGCCAGGTTCAGATGGATGCCAGGTTCAGAGGATGCCAGGTTCAAATGGATGCCAGGTTCAGATGATGCCAGGTTCAGATGATGCCAGGTTCAGATGGATGCCAGGTTCAGATGGATGCCAGGTTCAGATGGATGCCAGGTTCAGATGGATGCCATGTTTCAGAGGATGCCAGGTTCAACGAGATAGTCCAGGTTCAGATGGATGCCAGGTTCAGATGGTGCCAGTTCAGATGGATGCCAGGTTCAGAGGATGCCAGGTTCAATGGATGCCAGGTTGATGATAGATGTAGATGAACCAGGTTCAGATGGATGCCAGGTTCAGATGGATGCCAGGTTCAAGGATGCCAGGTTAGATGATGCCAGGTTAGATGGATCCAGGTTTCAGATGATGCCAGGTTAATGGATGCAGGTTCAGATGGATGCCAGGTTCAATGGATGCCAGGTTCAGATGGATGCCAGGTTCAAAGATGCCAGGTTCAGATGATGATGAGGTTCAGATGATGCCAGGTTCAAGAGATGCCAGGTTCAGATGGATGCCAGGTTCAGAGGATGCCAGGTTCAATGGATGCCAGGTTCAGAGATGCCAGGTTAGATGGATGCCAGGTTCAGATGGATGCCAGGTTCAGATGGATGCCAGGTTCAGATGGATGCCAGGTTCAGAGATGCCAGGTTCAGATGGATGCCAGGTTCAGATGGATCCAGGTTCAGAGATGCCAGGTTCAGATGGATGCCAGGTTCAGATGGATGCCAGGTTCAGATGGATGCCAGGTTCAGATGGATGCCAGGTTCAGATGGATGCCAGGTTCAGATGGATGCCAGGTTCAGATGGATGCCAGGTTCAGATGGATGCCAGGTCAGAGAGCCAGTTCAGATGGATGCCAGGTTCGAGACAGTGATGCCAGGTTCAATGGATGCCAGGTTCAGATCATTCAGAGATGCCAGGTTCAGATGGATGTCTAGGTTCAGATGCGTTATGCCAGGTTCAGATGGATGCGGTCAAGGTGCAGGTTCAGATTGGATGCCAGGTTCAGATGGATCTAGGTTAATGGTGCCAGGCCAGATGGATGCCAGGTTCAGATGGATGCCAGGTTCAGCAATGTGATGCCAGGTTCAGATGGATGCACAGGTCTCAGATGGATGCCAGGTTCAGATGGATGCCAGGTTCAGATGGATGCCAGGTTCAGATGGATGCTAGGTTCAGATAGATGCCAGGTTCAGATGGATGCCAGGTTCAAGAAGAGGCCAGGTTCAGGTGGATGCCAGGTTCAAGAAAATGCCAGGTTCAGATGGGTGCCAGGTTCAGATGGATGCCAGGTTCAAGATGCCAGGTTCAAGATGCCAGGTTCAGATGGATGCCAGGTTCAAGATGTCAGGTTCAGATTTATGCCAGGTTCAGATGGAACCCATCTGAACCTGGCATCCAGCTGAAGAGAGAGTAGAGAGAAACTTACGACGACATTTCGATCCGATTGGTCAACATAACAGAATCGGAATCTTTGTTTATAACATGAGGCGTTCCACAAGGGAGTATCCCACAGGATGGGTATGTGGTAACTACCACCCACAGGATGGGTATGTGGTAACTACCCCCCACAGGATGGGTATGTGGTAACTACCACCCACAGGATGTTGATGTGGTAACTACCACCCACAGGATGGGTATGTGGTGACTACCACCCACAGGATGGGTATGTTGTGACTACCACCCACAAGATGGGTATATGGTGTATTTGCAGGATTGGTTGTTGGGTTAATTAGGTTTAAAGACTATCTACTACACGAGGGTCATTAAGGCTGTATATCACCTGTTCTCAAACAGTCAAGAATATACTTTAATTCCTAAAATAGCGATTAAAGCAAACTATCAAAGTATATACACTGAGATATATACACCTCTCAGTGTATACACTGAGAGATATAGTACACCTCCAGTGTCGTCATGCCGAAATAAAGATATTATGTTGTTATACGTATTAATAAAATAATCCCATCTTCTTCTTCTTCTTCTTCAATACAAAGAAAACGGTGGGAGAAACATGTTTTGATGGTGAACTAGCTTAAAAACCTCAACATTTTTTTATTTTTCTGTCTAAACCAGGCACTTCTTACCTAGTAACCTAGTAACTAATGACATTCTTACTAGTGACATTCTTACTAGTGACTTTGTGACTAGTGACATTCTTACTAGTGACTTTGTGACTAGTGACATTCTTTCTAGTGACTTTGTGACTAGTGACAGTCTTACTAGTGACTTTGTGTCTAGTGACATTCTTGGGACTGAGAACACACACATATGTAGTAGAGACGTTCATTAGGTATCCCCCGGAAAGGGATACCAGTAAAGGCATCCCTGGAAAAGGAAACCATTATAGGTATCCCCCACCTTTCTCTGCATTGGACTGAAGAAGCCACTGGCTGGCGAAACGATTCCAGAATAAAGATTCCGAAATGTTGGACGAGTGTCTCATTTATCAACTTGTGAGAATTGTAAACCAATTATATAATTATTCAAACTCAACAAACTACTACCTCAGGCGGCACAACTAACTACTATACACCATCACACAGCAATAGTCACGATTAGTAAGGAACTTCAAGCTATCGACATAGGTTCCATAGGCTGGTTTAAGTCCTACTTAACAACAGGAAACAAATTGTCAAAATCAACAAAACAGAATTAGAACCACTGCCGATAGCATGTGGAGTTCCCCAAGGTAGTATTCTGGGTCCCTTATTATTCCTTATGTAAATGACATGCCCATCAGTGTCAAGTGCAAACTCCTACTGTATGCAGATGACAGTGCTCTGTTAGTGTCAGGTAAAGACCCACATGATATAGCTAATATAATAACACTGGAACTAAAGTCCTGCAGCAAATGGTTAGTAGACAACAGACTATCGTTATACCTCGGGAAAACGGAAGCCATACTCTTTGGCATGAAATATAAACTGAGAAGAGTAAATAATTTTAATGTCTGGTGTAATGGGGAATCCATCACTTCAGTTTCCTCAGTAAAATATCTGGGAATCCCCTTTGACCCATGCATGTCAGGAGAATTGATAGGGAACAGTGTAGTAAAGAAAGCGAATGCCAGACTGAAGTTCCTCTACAAACAAGCACAGTGTCTACCTACTGAGGCTCGCGGGACCCTATGTCTTGCCCTTATACAATGTCATATGGACTACGCTTGCTCTTCATGGTACTCTGCCTTGACAAAAAAACTGAAAGATAAACTGCAAATCACCCAGAACAAAATGGTAAGATTCATCCTGGACCTGGGTCCAAGATTCCTTCCGGACCTGGGTCCAAGATTCCTCCCGGACCTGGGTCCAAGATTCCTCCTGGACCTGGGTCCAAGATTCCTCCTGGACCTGGGTCCAAGAGAACATGTAGGCCAGGATGAATTACAACAATTGAATATGCTGGATATTGAAGACAGAGTAAAACAACTGAAGTTAAATCAAGTTTATAAAACTGCTCACAGTATCCAGAATATTTTGCTGCCAATTTTGTCAAGGCTGGGAACCAAAGCAGACATAGTACTAGGGGGAGAGAGCACAACTTTGTAGTACCCACAGTCAGTGGCCAGGCTTCAAACACCTTTTATTGTACAGCAATAAAGGAATGGAACAGACTGCCTGCACATGTCAAAGCCAGTCATAGCATGAGCCAGTTCAAGAAGAGAGCCAACACACATCTATCTATATAAATAAAAATGTAAATGTTCGTTTGTTCAAAAATCTTAAATCTCCGAAAGTTCTTCACCGATGCTTTGAAATCAAATCAAATCTAACATGGCACTGAGAGTACATACAGGAGAGAAATTACATCAGTGTTCAAAGTGTCTGAAGCCTCACGAAATCGTAATGACACGATTATAAACATAAAACTCCAGACCGACGCGTTAGCTAACGAGTTGGTCTGGAGTTTCATGACTCTGATCGCGGGTTCTATCCCCGCCCGTGGTATAGTTTGTCTGAAGGCCTTTTTAGACAAATCGTACCTAATCTCGTATACAAATCATATTTCCCAGTTGTCAATAGAGAAGGATATTATACAACATCAACTTTCAATTATCTCCAGATTTTATTCTCAATTCACACACTACGATCAATGGATAAATAAAATTTGGGGCGAATTTGTTTATTTCGCAGCTTGGAATATTTGCTAGGGAATTCGAACGATGTCGTAATATTGTAGGATCGAGGATAAGACAAGAGATCTAAGAGTGTGGATTATTTCCATTGTGGTCCCTAGATCCTTTCCCAAGATGGTACAAGCAACGGTTGTCTAACCCATACGTTTCTATTTACTACGGGAGCAGTAGGTGTTAGGAGACTTGCTAGTCCTTTTCCTTGTGACTGTAGCCGGTGAGGTATCACTTAGGGAAAGCCATAGGATCGAGACGGAGGGCTGTAGACTGGTGGCTGGTAGGAGGGGACAGACAAGTTGCTAGGGCGATTTCTTCTGTATTTACCAACTTCGCTGGATTCTTCTACTTCGGAGACTGGAGGCAAGTACACAGCCTCCTCGCTAGACTCCTCAGCTTCTGGTCTTACGTAAGATAGCTTGGGAGGGGAGTATATAGGTATAGGGGAAGTGTATATTGGTCTTGGAGTGAAGGATGGTCTGGCTTTTGTGTATACGGTCTCCTCTGATTCTTCGGGTTCTGGTGGAGCATAGCGAGGTCTGGGCGTGTTGTACACTGGTCTTGGGGTGTAAAAGGGTCTTGGTGTAGTGAATATTGGTCTTCGGGTGAAGGATGGTCTGGCTGGTGTATACTCTGGGGCCTCGTTCGACTCATCCGACTCAGGGGCGCCGTACGTGGGTCTTGGAGGGACGTATGACCTGACTTCATGTGACTCAGGATAGCGAGCCTCTCCCTGGTAAGTCACCTCGGCCACGTAGCCTGAGTCACCGTCCACGTAGTAAGTCACAGTCTGCAGACGACCATCGGGGAGCTGCACGCTGTACGACCCCTTGGTGTCGTCACCGTTACGGCTCTCCTGGTGGCCGAAGTCGTTATCGAAGTCGTCTCTCACAGCGTAGCCGAAGTCGTACTTGACCTCTCTGGACCGAGGTGAATACTCAACTGAATCCTAAAAGAATGCAATCCTATTACTTATTTCACAACTTCTCATTCAGAGGAATGTTAATGAAGGTTCGATCCTCCGTCTACTAACACCTAGACATTCACTACATATGTTCTCACTAATTTCTAAGACAAATTTTACAAAAATATTCCAGGAAATGCTCCCGAAGTGTGATGGAATTGTAATGTCTAATCCAGTTTTCGGACCAAGAATTACCTGATGGGTAATAAGAGTTACCTTGTGGCAAAGAGAGTTACCTGAGTGGCAAAGAGAGTTACCTGAATGACAAAGAGAGAGTTACCTGAGTGGCAGAGAGTTACCTGACTGGCAAAGAGAGAGTTACCTGATGGGCAAAGAAAGTTACCTGATGGGCAAAGAGAGTTACCTGATGGACAAATAGAGTTACCTGAGTGGCAAAGAGAGTTAGTAAAGGACACAAATGACTAATGTGACATTTATTGGCAAGTTGCCTCCAGGAGCTTTTTTCAAGCCGTTACCCGGCTTGACAAAGCTCCTGGAGAGCGAAACGTTGCCACAATAAAATGTCACATAAGTTGCATTTGTGTCCTTTTACTTAACATATTGTCGGTAATTCTACCAATATTAATACAGCAAAGAGAGTTACCTGATTGGCAAAGAGAGTTACCTGATGGGCAAAGAGAGAGAGTTACCTGATGGGCAAAGAGAGTTACCTGATGGGCAAAGAGAGTTACCTGATGGGCAAAGAGAGTTACCTGATGGAGAAAGAGAGAATTACCTGATGGGCAGCATAGTCGTACAGGGGTCGTGAGCCTCCAACCACCACCACCACCACACACAACACTACCACAACCTGAAGGTGGAAAAAATATTATGATTGAAAGGCTCTTGATCCAAGGAATTATACCTGCCTCCCTGTACCTGGAATCAACCCTGATTACCTCCCATTCCCCAGGTACACTCTAACCCCTACGGATTTAGAGTTTTCCAAGCAATGAAGCGAAAACATTAATTACATCATTCTGGCAGTCCAAAGAATACAGAGATATTTCACAAAAGCAGCAACAGCCTGGTTGACCAGGAAATCAACAGGTAAATCAACACCTCCAGGCTTCTCTGGAGAAACGATCTCACCGTGGCTGCCATTACGGTCTCTCAAAGAGATGTAAGTTTGAGAGACTTCGCCAGTTCTTATATACGTCTCGCTGCCTCGCCCAAGTCACGAATTTTTTTTTCCACTTCGAGTCCAAAACAATTATTGTATAAGTTTTACTCACGAGACTTGAATAAATACACACTGTGGAGGATTTAAACTTCCGTATCATCTAATTTATTTTCTCATACACATCTTCTCGTAATTTATACATGAAGCCATCTAATATATAAACACTAATCTATAATAATAATAATAATAATAATAATAATAATAATAATAATAATAATAATAATAATAATAATAATAATAATAATAATAATAATAATAATAATAATAATAATAATAATAATAATAATAATAATAATAATAATAATAATAATAATAATAATAATAATAATAATAATCTTTATTACTACCAGTACATGTACAAGGTATACAGATCATAGCTGACATCAGTGACATACTACTATATAGAAAGTCCCTTGTTATGCTGAGCATTTCCCGCAAATTAGGTCAGTTTTGTCCCAGGATGCGACCCACACCAGTCCACTAACACCCAGGTACCCATTTTACTGATGGGTGAACAGAGACAGCAGGTGTAAGGAAACACACCCAATGTTTTCACCCTTGCCGGGAATCGAACCCGGACACTCAGCGTATGAAGCGAGAGCTTTGCCTACCAGGCCACGAACCAGAGACATGAGGCATTAGACACGTATGCAACACCTGGGTATCTTTATTTCAAGACGTTTCGCCAACCAATGGATACTTTAACTTCAATACAATACTACAATACTACCCTCTAATATACACTATACACACTCTCTTCTCTAACATTGATATAATACATTCTAAAATCTAAGTACTGACATAGAAAATACACAAAGATAACAGAGACGTTGTATTCAATACAGATACATTGGGAAAAGAGACGTGAATGGTGTCTTCTGTTGACAACGTTTCGCCCAGACAGTGAGCTTTATCAAGTCATAAGCAGATCTGTTTGTGACTTGATAAGGCCCACTGTGTGGGCGAAACGTTGTCAATTAAGGATCGTATTATGATGAACTTGTGTCTCTCGGTCTACGAGTAAATATATACAGAGGGGGTGTATGTCTCAGTGTATATACAGAGGGGGTGTATGTCTCAGTGTATATACAGAGGGGGTGGTGTATGTCTCAGTGTATATACAGAGGGGGTGTATGTCTCAATGTATATACACTGAAAAGTGTATATCTGCTTGTGTAAATACACCGAGGGCTGTATATGCACTGAGAGGTATATTTCCTCTCAGTGTATATACAATGAGACTTTGATCCTGTTTTTGGAATAATCGCATCTCTGTTTGCTAGTACTACAAGCCGCAACCTTGGTGACCACGGTGCAGTAGATGGGTTTTAAACCTGACAAACTAATAAGACTAACATCTAACAAGCTTTCAATTACTGACTAAATAAAGATGTATAGAATATTTTGTGAGCAAACACTGAGTATATGGGCGGGTCTGAGGTCAGCCGTAGGCAGGCGTGACAAGGTCACGGTGAGCGTGAGTTAGGTCATTCGTGGGTGGGGCTCAGGTCAGTCGTGTGGTAGTAATTAGGTGCTACATGTGCAGAAATACTTCCTTACATCCTTGCGGCACAATACCGTGACTGGAACAACGTTTCGGTCAGACTTGAACCATTTACAACACACTCATCAGTGATTTTGACCACTCTGAGGCTAAAGAAATATTTCATGACTTCCCTGTGAGTTATAATAGTTTTTGAGGCTTAAAAAATACTTCCTGACTTCCCTGTGGGGTTTCAACCACTCTGGGGTAAAGAAATATATCCTGAATGTGTCTACGAGTTCCACCTGTGTATCCGACATTCATATCTTCTTAATTCAAACAGTTTGTCCCTGTCAGCCCTTTGAAAGATGCAGTCATGTTCCCCTTGTCCCTCTCTGCCAAGGTCGTGGGCTGCATGCTGGGGCTGCGCACTCAATAATTGGCTTAGCATATGTCGCAGTCAGGTTGCCCTTGTCCTTTTCTCTGCCAAGGTCGTCTGGTTCAGTGCCTTCATCCTCTCCTTACAATTCATTCCTCTCAATAGTTGCAAACCTTTGAGAGGAATGCTATTTAAGGATCTCTTTCTCGTTTGTTTACGTGCTTGACCAAGTGTGGGCTCCATGCTGGCGCTGCGCACTCAGTAATTGGTCAATACAAAGATTTGGAAGAGTCTTAATTCGAGTTCCTTAATACAGCTCTGAGGTTTGCTAATCTTGCAAATGTAACTGACGTTAAATGGTTTATTTTTATTTCTGACTATATACTTGGTGTTAAATTCAACCCCAGTTGGGGCCTACATTTCTGGGGCCCTGTAGCTTGAACCGTTATTGGGGCCCCTCACAACCAGCAACTTCTAGGCTTACATTATACTTTACTAACCTTTTCGTTTTTATTTTAAATATTATTTTGAGCTGAATTGCACTATATTATTAATATTAATTTTTAAAGAACCCTTTTCAAACAGTAGACTCAAAATTTTTAATCAATGTGGACTAAAGTGGCTTCTGGGGCCCCTCTGGGATTAGGAGCCCTCAAGCTTAAGCTTCATTAATTTCATATTAGATCCATATAGTAGTATGTCATTGATGTCAACTATGGTCTGTATACCTTGTACATGTACTTGTAGAAATAAAGATATTATTATTATTATTATTATTATTATTATTATTATTATTATTATTATTATTATTATTATTATTATTTCTGAGTCCCTATCTGATATTTGCAGCATTTCTTCCTTCATGTTGTATTCTGTGTTGAGTTTTTAACTCCTCCAGATCGCATAACCTTGCATTTGTTGTTATTGAATTCAGGTATCCACTTGTTTGACTTCATCTGCGTCGGAATGTTGAAGCCTCCTGGGAACTTCTTATGTTTCTTTCATGTTTGAATTCTTCTTATTAGTTTTACATCATCAGCGACGCACAAGACTCGATCCCTTCTGGCAGGTCACTTAAATATATACAAATAACTCGTACATAGGAAAGAGAGGAGCTTTTGACGACGTTTCGGTCGATTTGGACCGAAATGTTCTTTGTGCTTGACAATATATTATTACATGAAAAGTACACATTGTACTGTACAACGAAATAATAATTTGATTTACAAGTCAAATGATCCAAATCGGATCGAAACGACGGGTTATTTGTATATTGTGAATTTTTGTTGTTTACCGAGATATATTAGTAACAGTAGCGGTGTGGGTGTGTCTGAGAAGCACTCTCTCTACACCCCAGCATCCCTTAATGGAGTTAAGATCGTCTCTCGGAGGCAGCTCAGCATCCAGGCGTCCTCGACACACTCTCTGGGTTACTATCCATCAAAACAGCGCGTGCTTTCATCCACGCCCAACCACGCACACACATACACGCCCATTCACGCCCTTCCATTTACACACACACACTTACACGAGCCTGATATAACAATTATCAAAAATGCAATTAAAACATCATGCCTCGAAGATCTATATAATATCTATTCACTTAAAAGTCATATTTTTGAAGACATCAAATTGATTAAACTACGATGTTTGATTATATCTCTAATTCAAAATCTAAGAACTAAGAACTTCCATTAGTGTCTGGCACAGCCAATATACGCACCTCTGTTGACAGAGATTAACTTTTTTAGTTTTCTAAGTCTCTCATATTTCATGCTGTGTGAAGATTATTGCAAGCGTGTCCCTTTCATGTAGGTTATCTATATAGGGGTCATACATCTTCTGAAGGGGTGGTAAACAGTTTGATATAAAAGAAGGGAAACTTGCTCAGTGTGTTGAAAGCCCTTCACAAGCATAAAGATACCCCTTCCCCTAGATTAAAAAAAAATATGCAGAGTTTGAAGATATAAACTTACATTCATTATATTTAAGAAAAACACTAAGCCTCTATGGGTCATATAGCATTGCAAGTATAAGGTGCACGGGAAGGTGTTAGTGAAGTTTGGAGTTGCAGTGCGTAAGTCAAAATTAATGCAATAAATTAGTTTATGTTAAAAAGTCAAAGAGTGAGTCTGCATTAAAGTGTGTTTAATGGCGAGTAAGTGTAAGTGCGTTTGGACGTGCTGTCTGATAGGAAGAACACTCTTTTAAGACACTGTTAACTGACTGTATGACCTGGCAGTCCTGGCAGAGGTGTGCTGGGCGTTTGTCCATGTCTTATCCTTGCGAGTTCTTGCGTGTTTAACCTGTGAACGTAAGAACATAGTTGGCCATATGCCAATCGTGAACTGAGAGAAAAAAACAATTGGTAGTACTCTAACTCTAGCTAAAATATTGTCAGCGGTTTCTAGGCTGACTAGGGAGTACTAGGAAAGTCAGAGAACACCTGTGGAAGATTCGTAGTTCGTGAATAGCGGACCAAACGACTAAGTCATGAGTTCATTGCCCTGGGACCAAACAAAAAACAACTTCCTTATGCCTGCTAGAAATAATAGATAATCATTGATGTATACGAAGGACAATGGAATATGTCGAGTGAAATTTCTGGATAGCCTATAACGGACTTTGAGAATCTAAACAACGAATGACGAGCTTGAAATGGTTGTTATTGTTCATGACTGCGACGAGTATTTCTTTAATTGCTGTGAAAATGCTGGCAGATTCTAATACCTGTACTTGAATTAATTTATCTGGAAAAACAGCGGCATATCCACTCCATTTGGGGATTTTGGAACCGTCAGTGTACACTTTCAGAGCATGAGAATGTGCAAAATAAAGTGTTCGTATCTGGGGAGGCCATGGAACACAATTAGACTCCATAGTCTACCTTAAAGACTGCGACTGAATGGCGGCAGAGAAGATATTATCAAGTACCCAAGAAAAATGGGCTAAAGCTCTACTGAAAGTAAGCTTTTAGGGAGGTTAGGAGAGACTTGCATATTTTCCGATCGAAGAGAAATCTAACTAGTTCAGTGATATGAGAACCTTATAGTATAGAACGGGATGTGGGATAATAGAGCAGCGAGGTGACCCAGTTAGAAGTGCGATCAATGAAGTAGTGTATTAGCGAGAGAGGTCGTTGTAAGGTGACTGTCCATGCGTACATACGCAATAAAAAAACCTGCATATAAAGACACCTATACACTTAGGAAATGTTTTATTACGAGTGTTTTACTCACTCCTTATACAAAGAGTTAGAGTAAACAGTATATATAGGGCAAGAGGTAAGGTAAGCATATGCAAAAAGCGGAGCCACATTAGAAGTAGCATTTTGGGTATTCTTTAAAAAGTAGTTGGTCTGATATATGAGTGTGCCTATCATGCTATAACTAGAAGTTAAAGAGCACAAAGTAGTTACAGGGATGATAGGAAATACTTCTTCAGCTTCGGAGTGGTCAGGAAATGCCCAACAGCAAAGTGGTAGAGGCAGGACCCATACACAGCATAAAGAATAAGTTTGACAGGACTCACGAAGCCAGGAGAGAGAGAGACAGACAGACAGACAGAGACATAGAGAGAAACAGAAAGACCATTAGCGGCCAACCGAGTAGGGAGGCCAGGAGCCTCGACTCGACCCCCTGCAAATACAAATGGGCAAGTATACACGTCTACGTTAATCCCATGGGCCCCAAAAAACGAAGATCAAACGAACAAATATCCGAACACCAAGAAATTAAAAACTAGAAAAAAAAATCACAGAAAAAAGTTAGTTTTTTTCTGTCTTGGGTTTGCATAGAGAAGCGCCATATTAATCCTGAGGTAAAAACCGGTAAAATAAAGTCAATAGGATTATTATTTTTTCCTCTTTTATTTCGGGCTTTTAGCCATAAAATATGTCGCCATTACTGGCTTAATGCTGGGATGTACTCGGTAGTACTAGGTGTACGAAGGGGTGTACTGTGGTGGTGCTGAGATGTACTAGGGTGGTGCTGGGATGTGCTGGAGTGGTGCTGGGATGTACTGGGATAGTGCTGGGATGTGCTGGGATGTACTGGGGTGGTGATAGGGTGTACTGGGACAGTGCTGGGATGTACTGGGGTGGTGATGGGATGTACTGGGGTGGTGCTGGGGTGTACTGGGGTGTTGCTGGGATGTACTGGAGTGATGCTGGGATGTGCTGGAGTGGTGCTGGGATGTGCTGGAGTGGTGCTGGGATGTACTGGGATAGTGCTGGGATGTACTGGGGTGGTGATAGGGTGTACTGGGACAGTGCTGGGATGTACTGGAGTGGTGCTGGGATGTACTGGGATGGTGCTGGGGTGTACTGGGGTGGTGCTGGGGATGTACTGTGGTGGCGTTGGGATGTACTAGGGTGGTGCTGGGATGTACTTGAGTGGTGCTGGGATGTACTGGAGTGGTGCTGGGATGTACTGGAGGGGTGCTGGGATGTACTGGGGTGGTGATGGGATATACTGGGGTGGTGCTGGGATGTACTGGAGTGGTGCTGGATGTACTGGGGTGGTGATGGGATATACTGGGGTGGTGCTGGGATGTACTGGGGTGGTGCTGGGATGTACTGGAGTGGTGCTGGGATGTACTGTGGTGGTGCTGGGATGTACTGGAGTGGTGCTGGGATATACTGGGGTGGTGCTGGGATATACTGGGGTGGTGCTGGGATGTACTGGGTGGTGCTGGGATGTACTGGGGTGGTGCTGAGATGTACTGTGGTGGTGCTGGGATGTACTGGAGTGGTGCTGGGATGTACTGGGGTGGTGCTGGGATGTACTGGGGTGGTGCTGGGATGTACTGGGTGGTGCTGGGATGTACTGGGGTGGTGCTGGCATACTGGGGTGGTGCTGGGATGTACTGGGTGGTGCTGGGATGTACTGGGTGGTGCTGGGATGTACTGGGTGGTGCTGGGATGTACTGGGGTGGTGCTGGGATATACTGGAGTGTTGCTGGGATGTACTGGAGTGGTGCTGGGATGTACTGTGGTGGTGCTGGGATGTACTGGGTGGTGATGGGATGTACTGGGTGATGCTGGGATGTACTGGGTGATGCTGGGATGTACTGGGGTGGCGTTGGGATGTACTGGAGTGGTGCTGGATGTACTGTGGTGGTGCTGGGATGTACTGGGTGATGCTGGGATGTACTGAGTGATGCTGGGATGTACTGGGTGATGCTGGGATGTACTGGGGTGGCGTTGGGATGTACTGGAGTGGTGCTGGGATGTACTGTGGTGGTGCTGGGATGTACTGGGTGGTGCTGGGATGTACTGTGGTGGTGCTGGGATGTACTGGGGTGGTGCTGGGATGTACTAGGGTGGTGATGGGATGTACTAGGGTGGTGATGGGATGTACTAGGGTGGTGATGGGGTGTACTGGAGCGGTGCTGGAATGTACTGGGTGATGCTCTTAGTCTATTCTTTCTCACAGTCTCACCTCTTTGTTTCTCTCACTTGCTATTGTTCTCTCTTTCTCTTCTCGTATTTCCTTATCTCATCTGTTGTCTGAAGAAATAAAAGCTATTACTGGGGCAACGTTTCGCTCTCTTTAAGCTTTCGCACGTCCTTTATCACGACGTTTCGGTCCTACTTGTACCAGTTATGGTATTGTGACGTTTTAGTCCTCTAGAGATATAAACGTTTCTAAAATCTTACTTCTGAAATTTCCTCTTGATGCTGGTGAAGGGTTCTCTTGATCCAAGAAAATACAGCTATCTTCTTCCTCGGATCATGCCTGATTACCTCCTACTCCCCAGATGCTGTGTGACCTTAAGGGTTTTGAGCTTCATGAATATAATATAAAAATAACATCAATAGTTTAAAAATAATAATAATAATAATAATAATAATAATAATAATAATAATAATAATAATAATAATAATAATTTATAAGATTTGTTTATGTTTTTAAACTCACTAAAACTGTGCTAATTTGTGATTAATATTTTTAATTTGTAATGATCTAACATGACTCACGAAATAGTAATGACATGATTGTAAACAAACCTTACCACGGTTCTGACCGCGGGTTCGAACCCCACCCGTGGTATGGTTTGGTGTGTAA